>JAAXYX010000511.1:0-37083 GCA_036851915.1 Ptenothrix huangshanensis
TTTTGTTTTTTCAATTTCTACTGCTTTTGAAATTGTTTTCCCCCAAAAAAACAATAAACCCAAATTGTAAGAAACAATTTGGAACAATTAGAGAGCACTAGTACAAAGTAACACCGACGATGAGTGTACCTGTGCTGTGTTCTGAACTCCTACTGTATTCAGGCGTCTTCTAATCAAAATTAGCTTGTAAAATAATATTCTTATTTAGCAAGCCATACATACTTACGTGCTTCTTGCTTTGAGCATAATATCGTGATACGATGAATGCAATGTACTGCAATACATACAGTGAGTTATCATAATAAGTTAAAAACGCTGGCAGGATAATAAAATCTGCAACTGTGAACTAAACTAAATATGGAAACAAGAGACTATGCTATCCCTTCCTTTGTATTCTCTTGTCTATTTTCTGTGAATGGCAAGCATCATTTTTAAAGCCAGAGCCAGCACAACTTATTATTGGATTGGCAAATTAAAGTTGGTAAAACGAATGAAAAAATGTATTTCGTATTTTTGATTTGTTACTGTTTGTTATTTGGCGCCAGCTCAAGATAGATGCCACACAGGTAATTATTGGTATTACATAATAGGAATGGAGGAATTGTTATACGCTTCCCTTGAGTTGTAGCCCCGAATTTTACCAGCCATTATTGCATTGCGCTTCAAACAAAGTAATTCTGATGACGGTAAAAAAAAATGCTTGCGAAGTAATTAGTTCGAGTTGACTCTCATCAGACTCATAGGTATTTTCTTATTATGCTGTAGTTAGTAGTTAGTGTTGTTTTACATTGCATTCTTACTACAAAGCTCGAAGCATATAGACATCCAATCACCTGAATATGCATGTGCTGATTACTAGTACTGATTTTTACTAAATTGTCATGTATGATTATGACGAAATGAAATAATTAGTATTTAAATGAAACAAAACTCATTGGATTTTCTTTAGTTATTGAATTTTATGTAATTACAAACATGTTTGCGATGTTACAGCTGTTGCACGGCACAGTATGGTATAGTATACATCGGATGGTAAGAACTATCAGCAAGGTGTAGAAGGGAGACGCAGATTTATAGCTGTGTCAATCGTTGAACATGGAATTTGCGGAGAAAAAATTGTTAACGCGGCTGGGATGTTTTTTATTGACAATAAACCATTATCCCCATCCCATTAATTTTCTTTTCGTTTGATGTCTTCTTCCCCTACCTACAAGCATCATATGTTACGATCCTACGAATTGCGTCTATGAATGCAAATAAATGTGCATCCATATCCACCAGTCGTAATACGTAATCCATGTGCATATAAATATTGAAACAAAAAGTTGGGATGCCTGGTCGATGCCGATGTGAGACTGTTAGACTTGGAAAAACATGAGAAAAAAGACCACACGCTTGACACACTTGACGAGCTGCGATGACAATGCATTGTATTTCATTATGATATATGCAGGTAGGACTAAATAAGTTTATGCATAGTACCCACATCTACCTGTATATATGCACGTACTTTATACTATGCGAAGTTACGCAGTAAGGAATCACAAATTCTATAAATCCATAAAGTTGAAGCTTACAAATTTAGTTGTCGTTCATAGTGTGGCATGCAGACATGTTGGTATAGGTATGTTCTTGAATTAGCTATCTTCTGTACCAAGTGTATGTAAAAGTAAGCAAAGCATAAAATTCAAATGCTTTAGTAAAACTGTTCAAGTTGATCCACCTTCGTTTTCATTCCATTTAAGCTTAATTGCTCAGCACTATCATTTTGTCACGGTTATATTGGGTCATAAATTAAAACGGAGGGACAGGGATCAAGATCTTTTGCCAATAAAGTAATTGAGTAAAAATAGGTAAGACTAGAGTAAAGAGTAGCTTTAGGCCTAGAGGGGATCGTAGCAATATTTCAATATGTGTGCTTACTCATGTATGTACATGAGAGAGAACTTCGTATTCTACTTATCGCTCAAGTTTATTGCCTTAGTCTAGATTGCTAGTTGAATTAATTGATTGTCGAATCTAGTGGAGAAATCAGCTGAGAGTGCATATTATAAAAGAGTAAAGAAATAATAAGGAAAGAAAGAAACTATTAGTTAAAAGGCGAAGGCAAGAGGATCGAGAAAATTAGTATTGTGGAATGTGGCACAGAAGAGATTCACTTTGATACAGTATGCCTAGTGTGTATGTATCTGCCACAAGGAAAATTGTGATTGTGATGCAATATGTCACCTTTAATTGATTCATTTGCAGGGAAATTGCCCGATGCGAAGATGATAAAGTTGGCAATGAGTACGTAAGTGATAGGTAGGTAGGTATTACAGTCACAACCACAACTGGATACGCACTCAGAAAATATAAGTAATAATACAATTTTTTCAATTGCATCAAGTTAATATTTATATCAGTGTATTGAGAGGTTGTCAATGGTTGTGCTATACCTGTATCACTCGGAGAGATAGGTAGGTATACATATACAGAGTAGTACGTGACGTAAGGTTGCTGAACATGTTTCTCTCCTTTGTTGGTCTGTCTGACTGACTGACGATGAGTCTGACAGAATGACTGCACTATTGAAATTGAATTTGATATAAAGTTATAGACAAACTTGCCGGCTCACATGATGAATACTAATCAAGTCAGATGAGATGAAGATGAAGATCCATTTCCCTGCTTTTATTTTACTTGTGTTCATTGATTTTTTTTGGGCAATAGAGGCGGTCATATATTGATGGAGTAACGAGTTGTTGGATGATGGTTGTTGGATTGTGCAGAGTGTGCAGACCCTTTGCGAGTGTACGTATTGTGGTACAGTGGTTATATTATGATTCTTTTTGTGTGGCATGAATAATAATAATCATCTATGAATATGCAAAATACGCAACGAGAAAATGCAAATTGATAATAATGATCGAGAATTGGGAATCGAGAATTGGGAATTGGGAATATCGAAAATCACAGTGTGATTTGTGGCATCGCATCGTCCACACTAAGTACAAATATAACTCAAGTTTCCGTTATGTTCTGCTACGTTAGAAGGCTATGCATATGTAAGAACCAGGAATGAATATGCGTATATTTTGTGTAAACATTACTCAGCTTGGCTTCAATTTTTTTTCTGTTGTCTTCTGCAGATGAAAATTATTAGAAGGAGAAGAGAACATGAATGGTTCCTTTCCCTATCCTGTCGTGTTTAATATATGGAGGTTCTCGTAATTCATGATTCTATGATTAGGGTATGGTATGGTGCAAACACTCGAGTCGTGATTTCAGTCACAGGCACAGACACTTCAATTTGAAGGACCGCAGCATAGGTGCATTGCTACAACGATGCACAACTGCATATTCATAATATATATACATATAGCTGCAACCCAAACTGGGAATCTAAAAAATCCTCTTTCAGAAAATTTTTCAATAATCCAATGAAGATATCACAGCAAAATAGGTGCCTAAATAAATATTTTGTATTGAAACTTACAATTGCATTCAGAATTGTACAATGCCATAGGATTCCTACGTGGGATTCAACTGACCCTGGCATAATCTGTCAATTTATTGTCGGTGACTACTAAGTATGCATAACAGCCAGAATGATTATTTATACATCTAAATAATTGGGTGCTTACTATTATATACTCAGGTACCTATCAATATTATATTAATCCTAAGGTGTGAAGAATAGTTAAGAAATACAACGATTTGATTGTGTTGTCTACCATTTTCCATTCTTGCGTTATTATACAGCATTCCCATTCCCAATGTTGAATGTAGCAGATAATGCGCATATGTTATACACGGAAAAATTTATTTTTCGCATAAATATTTGTACTTTGGAATTCAAATTTGCTGGTTTTTGCAATACCCTTAACTGTTATCCATTATTATTTATTATTGTGGGCTTCTAATGTAAATGCATGATGATAATGATGATATATGATAAACTTTGAGCTACGTTGCACATTGTAGTGCATGAAATGTAATGTAACGTCATTTGAAATTGGCATGAACATGAATATGATTTGGCATCAAGTACGCATATATACACATTAACGTATGTACATACTAATAGCGCGTAACAAGGTTTCATGTGTATGTACATGCAACATTTTTCTTTCTCATATGTGATCAGCTTTGCAATGACATTCCCTGCAGATGATTCGCAGATTTATTCTTTTTAAAGTTAGGTCAGGAGATTCTCATTCGTTTGTTTGTGCTACTTTAGATTTCATTTTTGTTGAAATGCCGTCGTCATGATATGTAGTAGGTCGTTATTGTTGCAGTTTTAGGCAAAGAGAGTATACGCAATGGCAGTTGACAATGCAGTGGATAATACAAATATGTATTGGAAATTTCGAAGGGTGCGTGTTCTCACGTGATTGTATGACTGACTAAAGCAGTGTTCAAGAGCTAGTTACAATTTCCATTTTGTCTTCATCAGAATTCACTTTTCACGTATGTACAAACAGCGTTTGGTAATGATTCGATAAATAATCGTGTTGAAGCTGAGCTGGCTATTTTGAGGCAGGATATTCTTTCGAGTTTATTACGTCATTTCATGCTGCACTGCCACACAACATCACAGTGCATTGCATTGCATTTTCTCTCAATAAGTCTGAAGTCTAGTCAGGACTGTGCTGGTACTTGTGCTGTGTGTATATTGTAGGCTCTTTTTTGCGGCAGGGGTTAGTACAAATTGCTAAATGTCATACAGGTAATCTAATCCAAGAGGATGAGGGAACGGCAATGGTCGATGCGGTAAAAGGTGAGGTAAACGCTCACGTGGGGTAAATGTAAGATGCCTTGCTTTTTTCTCCTCAATTTTGAGTTGATGCTCTATGTACTATCGTTACCTTGCTTGAAGCTATGAAATTCCATGAACTGAAAGTAAGTAAGTTAGTCAGTATTGAATTGGTATATTTAATAATTTAATGATAATAGTGATTGCTTTAGTACAACTACAGCGCTGGGTTGTACTTGTGTTGTCTGTGGAGTATGATAGTACAAAGCAGTACAGGCTCACAACTCGGGTACAGTGAAGTCCAAAGGAATCAAGGCACCAAGGCATCAAGGTGACGTGAACGGTTGCCGCTCAGAGATGATGAGTACTTTGCCATAATCATGTGTAATTTTTTGGGAAAATCTTGTTCCTCTTGTTCTCTCACATTGTATTATATTATATTATAGTATGGTTATGAACGAATGCGACTGTGGTCAAGTCTACAAGGGGAAAAGCTACCTACACAATTACAAAATAAGTAATTTTGCGACAGACATCATACAAAATTAGTTTGCATCGATTCCATGTTCGCGAGTAATTAGTAATTAAGTAATTACTTCATTTTCTCGTAATGCTTTGGAGATTATTTCATTGCATTAGTTAGACATCTTTGCAAATACGACTAGACTCCCTGTAGAGTCACTTCAATGCTGATAATATCAGCATGTTTGAGCAGCATTGCCATTGAGAACTAGAAGGACCATGAGATTTCGAGAATTTTCCTCTTTTTACTCCCAGCTTACACTGTTAAGTTGAATCAAATCCATGGGTGCTATTGAGTGAGATGTGATTCTAATTACATATAATATTTTATGCTGTGTGCTAATTTGTGAATAGAAGCATTAACAGTCATGGCTGTATGGCTATCGAGAGTGTGGAATTTCGGCTTTCTGTGGGTGGAGGAGGACGATGAGGTGAATGAAATTATTATTAGTACGCAACCATTGACCGTATTTATTTCTGGCATTCAGTAGCAAATAATTGCCTACTTACACACGTATATACATATGCAATTATCTAGGGTGTTCAAAGTTTCATTAAAGAGTCACAAAAGCAGGCATGGCCTATGCCATGGCATAGCGTGGCTTTGGCTACAGATGAAAGTTATAAGTAATCATAGTTAACAAGTTAAGAGTAATAATCATGGGGAGTATTGAATGAATGTAAATTCTTAGATGGACATGAGAATCTCCTACCACCTGGATTATTATGAATTATTGCTAATGTTTGCATAGAGACATGTATGCAAATAATGTGACGACTAAATGGTATGTTGAAAATCTTGATACCGCAGCAGACTGTTGTCGCTTGTATTCATAATTCATTGCATTACATTCCTGTGTAAATAGTAAATAACTTGACACTGTCCGATTGTAAACGAAACGTCAAAACTATCCTGCAAGTAATAATTATATAATTTGACTAATGCAACATGATTCAAATTTTTTTCCAAGTCATTACCAACACGTAAGCCTTGTGTATCTGTACGAAACACAGCATTGATTTTGTATCCTATCAAAGCTATTTAGCTTTGATTTACACACAGATTATTAGTAATTATTACATACGTAGCGTCTACATATACAGTGCACTGGCCCTGCGTTTAGTTATATATACATATGCATTCAGTAAAGAAGGAATATTATTCACGGCGTATTGTACTAACCTACTGAAACTCATCTGCTCGTGCACCCATCCACTAACACACTTGCTCACTTGCTCTCATCCATTGCAACACGAATTGTTGCAAAAGTCTAGTCAAGTAAGATCAGCCAGTTGGGTGTATAAGCCAAAGCCAAAGTCCAAGCCAAAACCAAAGCCAGAATCATAGTCAGAGCCAAGTCATCAGATCACTTTCATCTTCAAAACGTTAACTTGGTCACGGGGAGAACAAAAGACTCATTTTCGTGAGGACCATCTTGGCAGTTATATCATATTCATTCTTTGAGGTAATACTACGTGGATTTTAATGCACTCTACACCGCTGTTAAAAATCGCACTGTTACTCTTGGAATAACAGTGTATTGTACATTGAACGTACGGTATTGCGCAGGTGGCACGATAAGCGCATCTCAACATCAGCATCCTTATAATCCCATCCAAGTGTCTAATAGACGATTCTTCAAACCATTACATACTGCATTGGTTTCAAATCTATTGTTTCTGCACTCGAAAAATATTATCTATTCTGTATCTTTCGAGCACCTACATAGATACACTCATTGTTAGTACTTTTCATTATTTAACGTGCAGCCGAATTTCCTACCTATTTACAAAATAAAGTGTAACAGTAAGTTCTTCAATTTTCACGTTGCCTAGAAATTTTGAGATGTGATGTAATTTGCTAGCGATTCAATACAATTTTGACAAAGATCAGATCTAATCTGTTCATATAGGTAATTACCTACATGACGTGTGGAATGAACTTCTTGCGACTAATAAAATTAATACAGTTTTTTCTGATATAGTTTAGGTAGGACCATCATCTCTACTTAATGATTTTTGCAAATAATGTGGGGAAAACTGTTTGGCTGGTCCTAGCGTTAGTGCTAGTGCTGGTGTTCTGACTGCTTCCAAAAGGCTAGATATGAATATGAGTGGAAGTGGATTAGAAAGCAATTTCACATGTTTGAATTGCAATGACCCTAATAAAAATACTTGTGAGCAAAGAATAAACGTCGCCGGCTCTGGAGCACTCGTATATAATAGATATTTATGTACATATATACACCCATAAACAAAAAATGCTCAACTCAGGGTTTACATTGGAATCCCCGTACGAGATTCCTCCTCACCGTAGTACAGCGTGGGGAAAGCCCGAGAATGTTTAAAGAAATAATGGAGAACGAGGGATGAATATCGTATCCCATAAACATAGGTTAATGACTGTAATTTGAAATCATAAAATCTGAATCTAGTAAAGGATTTGTTGTAATTACAAAGATTACAATAACATTATATGACATTATATGATTACTCGCACGTCAAGTCACGTCACAGTAAAATTGTAGCCATACAGTTGTACCAGTCTGTCCATAATGAAGGCCATCCATGTGCCAAATGCCAAGATATTCGTTCAAGATGCCGTACGCATCGTACGAATATCAAAGCATTTTAGTCTCAAAGATTTTCTTTTATCTGTATTCGCATTCGTTTGCACTCGTATCTGTATTCGTATTCCTATTATCATAATACTAATAATTACATACACCATTGCAGTGTTTTCATGTGGCGTATGCTATGACATGTTTTTTATATTTGGATGGGACTGGTAGAGAATTTGGTCTAATTTTCCAATGCTCATATCAGTAAGCTGCCTAATGTCATGTGGGAACATAAGGTTTGTTCCATGAGAAATCGTTATAAATCGAATTATAATAAGCTTTACCCGAATGCAAATGTAAATATCTAATAAATTATTATCCGCAACGACGTTTCTATTGTTAACACGATGTTGTTGGTGATATTTTCAAAAGGATAGCAATGGCAGTATAGTGTTGGTGTAAAGTGACCGTATTAATCCTTTGCTATGGGAAGTATATAGGTACATCGCCGAACACGAACTCATAAGCATAAGCTGTGTAATAATGAGGACCTTAAAAGGTTAGTCAAAACAGAGCAAGCTAATGATAAAGATGCATAGAAACCTGACAACCAAAAACAAGACAAAACGGAACTAGAACCAAGCAAATGTCTTCCGTAGAAATCCTACGTAGAATCTGTCTATAATGGAATTGTTCGCATCATTAGTGCTCAGGCTGAGAATGTGGAATAAGTTGACCCGCACTAAACTCACGAGGCAAATTGCAATTTTACGAAAAGATCACGTTACTGATACGCAACCCAAAGCAAACCTAACATGCCTATATCTTTGTATTATGCAGAATGCAGGTAAAGTGACTTATAACTCCAGTCCAAATTCATTCATATGTTCATACATTGTGCATAGGTGTTCATTCGTCTAGTAATGCTTCAGAAATTAAGAACAATTGGTGAAAATCGTCGATGGTCAGAACAATGGAGGTGTAACATATAAAATTCAAATTAGATAATGAAAACGCATCCTTATAGTGTAGGGATATCAATGCATGTGCATGTGATGTAAGTGAAACATGAAACATTGTATGTAAAGTAGGCAATACTTAAATACTTAAATGTCTCTCAGCACCAACATACCGATAACGTCAGGGTGCGATTAGAGTATTTAAATTTCACTCGAGTGGATTTTGTATATTTTTATGCATTATCCTGAATTAGAACTAAGACAAGTCTGTATTGTAATCTGACTATACTTCTACCTACAGTATGTAACTTGCTTAATCTACGAAATTTGTAATACAACGTTTGTGCACTTATAGTAGGTACTCTTTTACTTTTGTGTCACTTCCGCAAATGTTATCTGTCAGTCTGTAGCTACCAATCATAATCATATCGTATCTTAGGCAAATTAATCTTGCTAAAGGAATTACGCGGTAACTGGTAGAATGCGTTTATTAAATTAAATGCATAATAATTTTTTTCAAAAATCTTTTTATGGGAAGAAATAATGGGTTACCACACACTGATACGCAGAAATACAGAGTTTCTACCTAGCTTTACTGTATATTCAGGCGCCTATCATAATTGTACACTGCACTTTGCAGGTTACAACTTTTTTGCAACAGATTTCCAAGATCTAGCGCTTCCCAATAATATCATATCATAATCATAATAAATTTCAAATAATGGTAATCTAATCTAGCTAATGTAATTACCAGTCTAATCGTATTCGTAGTGCACTTACATTTAAAGAATAGGAGACACGCGTAAATTCTCCTTGACATAAAAGTCGTCTTAAAAATTGATCGAAAGAATGGGACAAATCGCAAGAATAATTATAATATTACGAAGGAAGAACAGAAGCTTTAGGATTGGATGCGACGTTCATTTTGTCTTGACTCTTTGACGTTGACGTTGAAGTTGAAGTTGACGTTTTACTTCTAGGGTGGATTTGACTGTAGTTGTGATTACATGTGTGTTTTGTGATGTGAACACACATTAGCACATTTGTTCAGCATGCTATATGACTACGACTACTGTGCTACTGTGGGGTGTCGTTAAGCATGCAAGTTGCATGTGTATACTCACCTAAGAATGCTTATAATTACTACGTATGTAGTTGGCTGCTGGCTTGCTGTAACTGTACTGTATGTATCTGCCTGAGTAAATTTGGTTAAAAAAGTACCTACTTTTGTTATCTTCCTCAACGCCTCTTCTTTTCCTCTTCAGACTTATTCTGATAGCTTCTTCACATTTATCACACTAGTTGGCTGATGCTGACTTGATGTTGACGAAAATATATATACCCTCTTCCCTTCTCAAGATTCTGAGACGATAGGCTTGCAATATGTACTTGACGACTTAAGCTATGCCGAGGCTATGACACGTTTTCACCTCGCATTCGAATTCCACCCCAACTGCAACTCCCAGTGACAATGCGTGAAGTGAAATAAAATATATGAGCAGAGCAAGACAAATCTTGATAATGTCACTAAACCCATTTGATTTCGAATGTTTAACTTTATGATGCACATGGGTATGCTTATTGTGTATACTTATGCACCCGCCCGTGTAATATGCAGCACGTAATAACTTCTTATTACGATTAGAGTTTCGAATTTGAAATGCGCTAGACTATGACTGCGAACACGTGCACAAGCTCGATCTCTTACTAAAACCAATAGAATTTAATCCATGCATTTTTCTTTCCACGCGTCGTTATTGTAATGCTAAATTGCTTTAGTAGGTATTACTCGTTTAAGTGTTTGAATTAAAACAATTTCAATTCGAACTAAATTAAGCAGCTGAATAGAGACGGTCACGGTATGGCTTTGGATTACTTGTTTAGTTAATTCTAATAATTGATACGCATGTTAATGAGCATGCAAACAAACATTTGCTATTACTGACTGTTATAGGTCCAAATTGAGTTTTGATCAGTTTCCAGGGGCCCATTTAACCTGAATGTTAAATGAGACTTTTGATAACGGCATTAGCATTCCAAAAACGAATTTTGGTATCGGGATGGGGTTTTTACCGTATTGTAGCATTTTATTTTTCCTATACAGCGGAAAAAATTTCCAGTTCAAAATTAGTGGCTAAGGGGTTCGTTTTTAAAATCAAACAATGGAATAGTTGGAAAAAAGGACGAAATTTGTTCGGAGGTGATTATTTGATTTTAAAAACGATCCCCTTAGCCATTAATTTTGAATTGGACATTTTTCCCCTGTGTGGGCAAAAGAAAATACTACAATACGGTAAAACCGTATCCCGATAAAGTCTCATTTAACATTCAGATTAAATGGGCCCCTGGAAACTGATCAAAACTCAATTTGATCCTTAAAGATGTTTAAATTGAATGTGTGCATGCATTCAATTCAATTGATACTTTAACCCTGTGGTTCAAAATGCCATTATAAAATATAAGGTAATTGTATCAATATCAAAATTAGCAATTAAGATTAATACCTAAGTGCTTTGCTGTTTTCGTTGTGGTTTAAAGTGCATACATTATTAGCATTATCAACATGATTGCGTGCCCGCCACATCCACCTATACAGATAATACAGGTTTCCAACCATAAGTGACGGCTCGCATAAGTTGGGAATACAAATTAGAGTGTGGATTCATAAATCCATTGTACGTATTACAATTATAGTAGTGACAACTAGTATTATTTATGATGACAGTAATAAGTGAGATCACACTATGTTCACCGGTCTCTATGTGAGGTTAACAAATCAGCGGAAAATCTCGGCGAAAGATTTGTTACACTTTTATGCAGATGAAGGGCGTTCGCATAAGCAAAATTGTTGTGTTGACGTTTGACTTTGCTCGTGTTTATGTGTCTGCTCACAATTTGGCTGCCATGTATGTATATGTAACTTGCATATTAGTTTGGATTTGGATGCGCTTTATTTGCTGTCTCCTGCTTACATTGTACCTGTTCTTCCACCACTGTCTTGTATTGAACAGGTCAGGAACATAAAGTAGAATGGAATATGAGTAAATGAAATAAATAATTCTAATTGGAAACCTATAATGTTTAAACCTGTGTTGTGACTGTGAGAGCTCTTGAGTGCATACGGAGGAAGGTAATCTTTTAATGAAGTAGAATGAACTCTAAAATGTAGAATAGATTTAGATGATCGTGATCATGATCAACAAAGCATACCAAAACAAAGGAAAGGAAAACAAAACTGGATGAGACATGTCTTGAAAAGCATTAATGTCGAATTATTTTTTTCCCATTTCGTATGATGCATACAGTTGAATACTACGTATACATAGGGACTCGTTAACCGCGTAATTATGTAGACGCCTTACGTTAGACGAAGCGGGAAAAAACTAATGGCAGGTCTGCTTATCGAAGACATAAAATGGTAGAGGTTGCTGTAGAAATTTGAGGATGACGATGAATTTTTTGTGGAATGTTAGTGCTACCTTTATCCGTCATTGTTAATTGTTATTCGTTTTATATTGTTGACCATTCAAGTTAATAGTTACGATAACTGTGGTATGATATGAGTGTGTCATTCTGATTTCAAATGTCTGATTTTAATTGCTAACCTTCTGGTTGACCCTTTAATCTTTGGTATGTAGGTAATAATATAGGCACCTATAGTCAATTTGTATTATTTCGATTCAGGTCGTATGCATAAAAGAACGTTCGAAATGTAAAATACTTATAGGAAATTGGAGGATACTAAATATTCTACCGTACCTACCTATGTAAGTATATATTTAGTGCTAGTGTAAAAGCTAAAAGCTTCGGCCCAATGCAATTCATTGTAAATGGTAAATTCAATGAATTGGTTTTTACAAGATCAGTATTGTTGTGAATGGATCATATAGTGTATTCACATAACTTTTTAGTCAAGTATGTACCAAGTGGAAGCGATAATATTCAAAGAACTTTTTGTTCCGTTTTAATTTGAATGATGCAGTGACTGGAAACTTTTTACAACTCAAATACTAGAAAAAAAATAATTACATATGCATCGTGATTCCGCTGCTTAACTTGCCATACCATAGCATCGTACGCTGAATTAAAGTTTGATTTTAATGTATACTATATTATTATTATCACCATCATTATTATTATCATCATCATCATCATCATCGTGGAAGTATAGGATATTGAAGAAAGAGAAAATCAGTAGACGGATATTATTACAGAATAGAGGAACAGACGCTGTGCTACCAACAATAAGTTGAGAGGGGAGTTAAATCATGCCAAATTGAAATGGTATGCGGTTTTATTTCTGTCTTTTAGACTAAGCCAGGGAGGATTGTGTTTGATTCTTTAGTCTGGTCCAATGCATCCATCACAACAATATTATATTATGACCGATGCATATTATAGTGCTGCACATTGCACTCGTTTTTTCCTGGTTATTAATTTCGAGACGTGAGATGTGCATTATTATCGGTATCAGCAAAGATGCTTTTTGTTTATGCTGTGCATTATGCAAGTGGCAACTGCACAGTTATCTGTGTATTGCCTTTAGGTAGGTGTAGGTACCTACTTCTGTTTTGTAGACACATGTCTACTATTTGCTGTCTACTGAATTAGAGAAGCTGAGTGGTGGATTTGGGTATGTGAAATGGGAAGTTACCTGTCCAACAGTTGTTTCGCTGTTCTTAAAAGCAAAAGCCGCAGCCATAATCGATGTCGAAGTCGATACTTTGGCGTTGGTAGGTGTTTTACAGAACGTAGTTGCGTTGGTGAATTGGAATTCGAAGATGACTGCTAAATATTTTCTTAAGGAGTGAGACGAAGATGTGAATGCGAATGTGACCAGATTGTCACGAAAAGTGCAAATTTCCGAGTCACGAGGACCCACAGGATGATAAATATCTGTCGGTGGAAGTATTCTTTTATTCTTTCTCACTTGAGTTTACCTTACTCCACACATGATCATGATCATGATCATGATCGTCCACACAATGTTCATTGTACCTATAGTATCCCTATGTATTAAGTTACACCTACATTAGTAGGTTCTATACATCTGCCGGTAGTGCATAGTGGTAGAAGTGCTCCCACTAGAATCGAAATCAGAATGGATTCGGAAACTGAATGATGCTGCAGACTTGCAGCCTGCTGGTAATATTGGGTTTCGTTTAATCTGAAGAGTACCTTTACGAGACAAGTGACTCTCACATGATCATTTCTCCTTTCTATATATACAGAGGTACCCACACAAATTCGATTGGATACAAACCAATAATAAATAGTACAATGTGCAATATTCTCGCTAATGTGATGGCATAGCAGTGTACTTCTTTTCTCGCAAACATCAATTTGTTTGTATTGAAAGAGTTCTTCTAGGTAGGTAATACCTTGTCATAATTATAATAAGCATAAGGAACTACCTATACATGGATTGCGTATTTTTCGGCATGTCTTCGGATATGTCCAATCCATTTCGTCGTGCCGATCATACTCATGTAGGTAGTTATGTACGCATAGGGAAGGAAGAATTATCGAACAAATTCTAATGAACGATCTTCATTGTTGTAGTGATAAAGAAATTACATAATAATGCCCCATAATATGAGTACGAGTGTATTGTATTGTGTTCATTCAAGTAGCTAATTTGAAGACATTCTAAACTCTGTCTGACGATGAGAAAAGATTGAAATATTGCAGCGTGCTAAGGTGTGCGATGTTCATGTTTAGTTTATGTTATGTGTCTGTTTGGTCTCTTACTATGTATATATGGTTATAAAAAGATGGAAGATACAACGTAGGCAGCTTTGCTGGTTTATTATCTGTAAAGGTATTCATAATAATAATAATACATTTGAGGAAGACAAGTAAATATAGTGGCCTCAAATATGGTAATGGTAGGATAGGTATCTACGTGAAAAAAGCCATAGCCTATTACGCTTGTTAGAATTCTTGTATATAGGTATATTCCTTGTAAGCATACATAATTTGGTCTCATAGTCAGTTTTCAGTCGTGGTCGTGGCTTCGATTTACTTGGATGAAGATTTTTAAGATTCCTCATGTAAAAAAGTTGCTCGATTAGTAAAGGATTCTCTTAAAGTTGTTATTTTGAAACATAGTGTGACCAAATGCATATGTAATCAAAATCGATTAGTAAAATGAAATAGTTAAAAGCTCTACACCCGTAGGTTCTCACTTTGTCTCCGACCAGAGCTTGAGATCGCCAAATTATCTCAAGCAAAAATGTAGACGTAGCAATATATATGTGACGATGCGTGGTATTACGATGATATCAAATTCTGACGCATTTTAGCAATCTCCGGCTCTAAGACAAAGTGAGAACGGTCGGGTGTACGGCGATTATCACCTACTAGCTTTTCAAAGGACATTAGGAACCAGTTATTTTAACAGTTGATTGATTTACATGCGTAAGGGCTGTAAGTACGGCGTAGACCTGTATGATTACCTATGCTTTGCTTTGTAGAATTAAGAACAGAAGTATTATATAATCAAATCATTAATTATTGAAGAAAATAATGTCGTCAGATTTAAATCGTGGCCAGAGTGCCGTACAAAAAACTGCAACCCATCCGTGTACGATACGTTTACACTTAATATCTAGCCTTCGAAGCAAGAAAAAACTCCAAGATTGTAATGGATCTCATTGTATTCCACGTATTAGAATGCAAAATTTAAAAAACAATCAAAGCGAATTAGACTTTTTTAAGGTTATAAATTGCAAGTATAAAGATAAAACAGCATGGGGGAAGAGAATGAATATTGAGAATGATATGGCCGACATTTTGGCTGTTTTTGTAGAAAAAATCCAGCTAGATGATGATGCGTCATTAAAACATAAATCTTCTTGCTTCTCAAGTATCCATAAAGCCAATCATAAAGTTCAAGATTGCTTTTTTTAATGCTTTGCATTACTTTTGCGCTCAATATTTTGATATTAGGAAGTAAGGATTAGAGATAAAGGCTAGAGATAAAGAATACTAGACATAGGTAACCTGTTAGGCTGTTATCCGTTATCTGGTCCAGGATCCAATGTTACAGAAAAATTCAAAGGTCGTACCCTTTAAAAGGCATTTTTCAGTTATTAGGGCATTCATCCATAAATCGTTCTAGAAGACATTTTTAAATTTGAGTGTGAATTTCCACAACTTCCAATTCCAACTCCAACTTCCAGTTTGCATCCGTGAATGTGAATCCATTCGTGCTGCAATCATCACTATTATTATTATTATTCTTGTTCTTGTTGGAGTGGGTAAGCCAGAAACATCGTGTTTCTTATTTCATTTCATGGCTTTTCCGTCTTGTATCTCAAGGGCTAACAGCATGTATCTAGTATGTAATTATATATATGTATGCAAAATATTCGCACTTTTTATCTGATTCTGGTTCTACGTATGTATGAATTTAGATATTCGTCTATCCATCCATCTAAGCAAAGCAGAGACAAAATAGAGACACACATGTATTGCACGTACTCATATGCAAAAGCGAATATATTAAAAGCTCGCATAAAATAATGAAGATGACCTAATAAAACTTATATGGGCAATCCCCATTTTAAGGGGCAAATTATAATGGTGTATTCAAGTAAATAATCCATTATCATTTCGCCTGTCTCGATGAAATGGAAATGGAAAAGATGATAAATTATCATGTACTACAATTTGATTGATATGAAGATTTTGTATCCCCGTTGGGAATGGGAAATGGAAATGGAAATGAATGTGGAAATGGAAATGGAAGATATAATAGCCCTTACATGCTTTCAAATTGCAAATAAACCTAGGAAAACAAATCTGGCGTAACCTGTCATGTATTCAATGCATGATAACGATATGTAGCCTTACACATCTCCATTAATTTTGTTCGAAACTTCTCAATACTCTGGGCACGTTATCGCTGTCCTCCCCGCTGCTATTTTGATTTGAGTAATTAATTAGTCCCGTAAATTGTACGAGAAAAGTTAAGCCTTCCCTTGTCTTATCGTTAGTTATTTTAATATTCACAATATTAGACTTTGACTACAAATAGGATTAGGAGTACAAGTGGTTATATATATGTACCTACTATGGATTATGTTTCGAAGTACATAGATACCTTCGGTGATGTCGGTTTTGCGCTGTCCCTGTCTTTGAAATCGTTTACCTTAACTCCTACAACTAGAAATGCGATTACGATTACTATTACGAGTAGCAGGTAGCTTGTGGTGGCAGATTGTAAGCACCAAGATTGTGTGAAGAAATTAGTTTCCTTGCGTTTTAGTCCGTCGTGAATTAATTTAACAACCGATTTAGGAGTACGAGTGACACGTTTATGGTATGAGATTGTAAACGCTACCAAGTGCAAAAACTCTTCGTTTACGAGGAACACGTTGGGGTATTTAAGGGAAATATTAATATGCAATTAATTGAAGTATGCTAATAATGAACCTTGAGCAAATATTTGGTTTTGCTAGGAATTGATTACGTGTAGATGGTTGGTGGAATATGAGACGATATCTAAAGAAGAAGAAGAGAAGAGATAAGAGATGACACTGCACTTGTTGCCTCTACATTGTAATAATACAGGAACGTATGGGGTGACAAATGATTGTCATGATAGCCTTCGTCTTTTTACTCTGCGTCATATTTGCATATTACAATGATTGGTGTCATCTTTGACATTTATGGCCACACTCGCAGAGTTGTGGACCAGCAACACCAGCTCATCTCATCTCATCCCATCACAACTCATCTCATATCGGAGATGGACGGTCAACTTGAGTTTGCACACGTAATTAGGTATAGGTATGTTTATTTATTCATTCTTCATTCAGGTGGAATAGCTAGTGTGCATATAATTTGTATGTGAGCAGGTATGAACATGTTGTAGTGTGATTTATCGATGTGCACCGGCTCTGGCGCAAGAACAAAAGAACGTAGGTACCTACTTACCTATCTAAGTATATCTTATTATTACACAAGAATCTGCATGGAATTTGTATTTTGCCATTAAATGGTTTTAAACATTTTTGTGAATCCAATTCACAATTTTCAATGCTCTTTTCTCTTGCACATTTTTCTTGTACAATAAAATAATAATTGCGGTCTGTCCTTGAAGCACGTGTTTTGGATACTTAAATGTAAATATCTACATGGATATTATGCGATTCTCTTTGGTTTATCCAACTCAATGCAATTCAATATCACATGTCTGTAAACATGTAAGTGTAGAAAACTATCATGGACCAAGAATCAAGATTCCAAAAAAGGTTGAAAGTCAATTTGTTGTAACGTAGGCAGTACCTAGTGTCTAGTGGCTCATATTAGTATAGGTAGTTGTAGCTCTAAATTCTGATTAAGATACCTATATTGTTATACAAAAAGCGGTTGTCCAATCGTCATAAAATAGGTAGTTATTTCATGTTTCGAGAAGTCAACTTTTAGCAAACACCAGTTAGTTCATTGTCAAAGGTGGCCAGGTGGGACAGGTGTAAGTTTTAAGCATGTTTACCTACATCATTTGTTCCCACCACATTTCCATTCGAAATCCAGTTCTTGACCATAAGATGCTTGACAAGTTTTTGGTGCAATTACAATGTCTGCGTAATACTTTGAATGTATGGCACAGGCATTATGAAATGATTATTTAATTACACATTACCTGAGACATTGGTATAAGACGCTATCACAGTATCTGTAAGTCAGCATTCTTAAATAAACATGTGGGTAAAGTAATGTGAAAATATGTATTTCAGAAAGAGACTTATTTGTGGAAAATGGTATTAATGACAAGAATCATTGGAGAGTCACAAAAGAGGGAATTGTAGGAAGCTAAACAATTGACATGCCAAACCTGCCTACGATAAACCAATCTTTCTTCAGCATCTGAATCCATTGTGTATGAAGCATTCTCGTGTAATTTCTTCATTCTTAATGGAATAAAGAATCTTCGTTTAATCTGTGTGACTGTGGAAGATTGCTACTAGGGTGTTGTATTCGTAATTAAGGTTGCAACGAGATTGAAACTGTATGTAAAGAAATACGATTCAGTATACATAGATAATATAATGCCATTCATGAGCCTGAGTGTTTTAATTGCTTTAATTATCTGGCTATTATTACATTCTGCTCAATGAATACTGTAATATTTTACATATATGTAGTATAAATGAAAAGAAATTAATCGTCAGCTGCATCGAAGTTTAATTATATAATTATGATTAAGTATAGATTTTCGAGGAGGCCTTGTATGGTTAAGGAATGCATGGGTAGGACAATTATGGCATGAGTATCAAATCAAACTAGAATGATGCTAGGCACGTTCAATAAATAGCATTTACCTAGATGGATTGAAAGAAAAGGGAAAGTTTAGGGAAGAAATTCTAACGTTTTGTTTGTATAACGTAACATAACAGTGAGCAGTTAACAGTAGTCCTAGTAGTAGCAAACCAAATACCACAGTAAGTAATTATGTAGATTTTCTCTATACATATGTATACAGACTCTTGAATTCAGGATTTACTCCTCGTACAACTGATGTAGGTATAAATATTAGAGATTAATGAGCTACATTTCGTACTTCAAAGTTTACGGCAACAGCAATAGCTCCTCACGCCTCGCACTACCCCTTCATGATAAATGGAGGATCTAGAAAGACAAATAATGTAAAATTCAAATTTTACTGTTTTCTTTGTCGTTTTGCCTGTAGGTTGACTAGGTATATAGTATGAAATCTATATACCTAAGCGTTTGACTTCAAGTCAAAATCAGTAAAATGTAAGAGTCCAAGTATGTTGTATGAAAAGGAATGTGCGTCTCAGCATTAAAATGTGCTAGTGAAGAGATCACTCACTTTTTGACGTGACGTTTTCTCCCTCGCACAATGAGTGCAGTTGTGTTGCACCTGAATTCGATTAGGTGCTCTTGAAGTTTCACTAGTACAATGCTAGCAGATTCACCATTCTGGTTAAACTGAGTTTAGTGTTTGAGCAAGAAAAGGAAACGAACAGGAGCTGGTTACTGAAACATGTGCTTATGATTATGAGTGTAGAAGCTCTGCTTTATGTGAACTTGTATGCTTGTAATAATATACCGCAAAACTTCCAATATTTCCCCGGCGAATTATTTGGTGAGCAACTTTTCGGACCCGGGAATTATTGGAGGCCCGGGAATTATTAGAGACGGGGAATTATTAGCAACATCGAATCGAAAGTTTAAGCTGCCAATATTGTTATACGGATTACAATGCTGTAGATATAACGAAGTGTGACTTTTAGAATTTACTATTCTAAGTTCTAAAATTCTTAATTCTTCATATTTCCTCCTATTGTGAAAAATGTGTTGTCTTGGGTGATCATTATCATCCAATCACAGTCAACCAATAATCGTAGCTTGGGAATATGAGTCCATGCTTCAATTAATATACCGGGGAATTATTAGAGGCGGGGAATTATTTTCAATTCTATCTCTTTGCCCCCGGGAGTTATTACAGGCGGGGAGTTATTACAGGCGGGGAATTATTGGAAGTTTTACGGTACCTTACCACTTTAAAGGAATACTAAATATAAAGAAATTAGTTATACATATGTATAAAATCAGTTATTACCAACTATCCCTCTAATTTGCTTGATTCAACAAAAATGTAGAAAAATGCCTAACATGATACACCATTCGACGCGTCTTAGCGAGTAGGTTACAAATCGCCGGTTAAGAGGCAAAATGAGGCAAGTCCAAAGATTGCTAGATGTAAAATGAGGCATGTCCATGAATTCCTTAAACGTAAAAAAAAGGCAAGTCCAGTTCACTGGACTTACCTTTTATTTACACTCAATAATTCTTGGACATGCCTCATTTTACATCTAGCAATCTTTGAACTTGCCTCATTTTGCCTCTTAACCGACGAAATGTGAATAGTAGGGAAGCCTTCTTTGTCAAAGTTTTGAAATTTTTGGAAAAACATGAAAAAATCATGAAAAAACAAGGTTTTTTGGAAATTTTGAAAACCCCGAGCTTTAACATCGACATGTGTAAATGTTCCTCGTGTCTCCCTTTTAGATGACACCTCACTTGTCAAAATTGATTGAGCCTTACCAGTCAGGCCTGAGGGCGAGAGTTCAATAGTTTAAGGTTGCCGCGTGGAATTTCCAAGTCTCTATGAAACGCGTAAGGGTACGAGCCCTTCAAGGGAGCACGAATCTCTATGCTTAATCGGCTCGAGCCGATCGACTTGACTCCGAACAGCAGTTACCAGTCGTAATTTTGTTTTGAAGTTGAAAAAACATTACTACGCATGCGCGTATTTTACTTTTTAATGGCACTTCCTTTATTAAAATCAGTTGAGAGTGAAGGGCGTAATCCCGATTTGAAGTTCAGAAACATTTCGGCGGTAACGGTTGCACTACGCATGCGCGTTCGGTGGCATAGCATGGCATGGCGTACCAGTACAATGATGTTTTCCTATATTTTTCAAAACTTTAGAAAAGTGCACAGTGCGAGATACTATTCGATACGTCATGGCGAGTACATTACGAATACAAACTTTGACGAAGGACCATTTTTAATCTTTTTTGAATTTTTTTCGAAAACATGAAAACCATGAAAAAACGAACTATTCTGAAAATGTTAAAAGGTTAACTGAACTGAGAACATTGACAACCAAGTATTTAGGTTGTATTAGTCTTTCCGTTTCGATCGATTACTTACTCGTCTAAATCGGTTGAGAGTAACCGGTTCAAAATCTTCAAAAGTTAAAACAATTTACTTAGCACGCTCATTGTAGGGGTACACTAAGCATTTAATTGAAAAATATGTAACTTCCTGAGCATGATTTTACCGTTGGTATTTGGAATTAAATGCCACGGAGTCGACATTTCCGCTAAAGTTTTGTGTAAGTGTATGTACAATACTGTTGGATCCTATGGTCCGAAAGTAACTGCAATTAACCAACGCTGATTGGACATTTCTTCAAAATGTTAATTGTCGTATGGCCCGAGCATGCTGAAAACAAGTGAAACGAATCGAAAAAAACAAGTGACGCGTCGCGTCACTTATTTTTTTTTACTTTGATATTTTACATCTAAAACATAAGGGAGAAACCCGATCGTCCTCACTCTCACCGCACATTTTCGCTGATTTTCGCATAATATATTGTCATGGATACAATGGGCATACACTGAAAATTGTTTGCAAAATTTCGCGAAAATTCAGCGAAAATCATCAGTGAGAGTGATCGGGTTTACGGCTATTGTAAAATTAGGGTTTCTAAGCCTATTGTTGATTGGATTGAAGTTTGATGCAACGTTTTAAATGTTAAGTATAGAATGAATAACAACCCAAGTTTTAACCTGAAACTTTACCCTTTTATTGTTTACAGTAATAAGTAACTAGACGGAGGAACACTTGAGTTGAGGACGATGGAGGTGAAACTGATACTCCTCACGTGCCTGGTCACTGGCCTCGCACTTCAAACCCAAGCGGCCGGAGACAGTCCTCCAGAGTTTGGTTATGATAATTTACCCGAAACACGATTCAGTTGTGAAGGAAAACTGCAGGGAAGATACTATGCCGATCCCGATACAGACTGTCAGATGTTCCACGTGTGCGTTAAAATGAGCAAACGAGAAACTCAAGATTTCCGATTTCTCTGTCCCAATGGAACCGTATTTGATCAGGTGAATTAGTTTTCTAATTTTGTATTGACTTACTTGAGTTCGTGAGTGACCATAATAAAATGAAGTTAAAAGTAGAGGAAACTAGTTGGTTGTTAATTGTGGATGAATTGTTGATTGTGATCGTAGGAGCACCTAGTATGCGCGGATTACTATCAAGTCTCTTGCACGCCACATCATAATAACGGACCCTACGGCCACATTTTCGAATTCCTTAAATTGTCTGCATCGAAGGGCGAATCCAATCTCGACTTTGGCAGAGTCCCATCTGGCGACCCAGAGTATTTGGGAAGAAATACGTTGGGCAATGATGACTTTCAAGTTGAAGAGTACAACAACAATAAATTGGCTTCTCAAGGAAACTCTTTACAATATTCTCAAAATGTGAAGCCGAAGGAAATTAAATTTCCAACCACCGTCACCAGAAGACCAACGACGACCATCGTTACAACCCAAAGACCAACAACTGCCCGACCAACGAGAATAACTACCACCACCGAATTACCCACACAACCACCAACAACACCAAGTCAGTTTACATACGCCTACTCTAGCACCGAAGCTCCCAACTATTATCAAAGTAGTACTGCTTTCCCCTCCGACGAGACTACAGGAATCCAAAGCACCACTTATCAAAATAATTTTAATTTCCACCGAGAAACCGATGTTCCCCAGTCATTCCCCACTACTACCCGTCGTCCAGAATTTTTCTCCCAGAACAATAACTACAATACCAACAACGATTACAATGCTAACAACAATTACAATGCCAACAACGATTACAACGCTAACAACAATTACAATGCCAATAATAATTACAATGCTAGGAACAATTACAACACTGGAAACGTTGGCGTCAGCGAATACACTACTCCAACAACGACAACTTACACTGCTCCCACCACAACAGAGAATCCATTCATCATCAGTAGCGATGACTACTACCGGGAACCAGTTACTACTGCCCCAACAACAACAAGAGCAACATACACTACAACTTTCCCTACAACCCGTCGTCAAACATTTTTCCAAAGCACCTTCAGAACCAGTCTTGATGCCGCCACAACTCCAAATCCAGTCCAAGTTCAGCAACAGTCAACTTTCCAGCAACAGCCATCACGTTTCAGCGACGACTACTTCAGAAAAATCCCAACAACTGAACAAAGCACAACAGTACGAACGCAAAATCTTTTCTTCGGAGGAAACCCTCAGCAACCTAGACAAACCACTTATGCTCCAACCACAACTTTCAGAAGCACTAAAAACTACTACACTTCAACTCAAGATCAAACATATCTCCAACAAGGGCGCAGCATCAATTCTTCTCCTTTCGTGAAAACTGACAAACCCAAACAGTTTGCAACAAAACCAACTCCAGCAGCTGAATATTACACAACTACAACATCTGCTCCCTCTTACTACCAACCTACACAGAAATCACAGCAGTATTTCGAACCACAAGAGCCTATTTCTCCAGTTGAGCCAGTTTATGTTGTAGAAACTCTCCCAACTGACGCCCCAACCACTACTACCACAACCACCACCACAGTCAGACCTGTGCGAAGAGGTGGAAGACGTCGGGTAAATCCAAACAGACAAAGAAATCCTCCACCAAGAAACTTTGACCCTGAATACAAATACTCCAGACGTGTAGAAAGCACTCGCGTCAACGAGCGGGAGTCATTTGCCGTACAACAAAAGACTGAAGAAATTTTCAACGCTGAGGCATCCGTGTTCCCTAGAAATAAGGCTAATAACTTGTACATTGAACAGGTATGACGTATTGTTTTTCATTATTTCAGTTTTCAAAACTCCTCAGATGTTCAAATTGAGTATCTATTCTGCACGCCCAATTAAAATTGTAGGAACGACAACCTAAGGAACAAGAGCAAGAAGTCCAGAGCCCTCCAGAGGAACCTGTTACTCCACCCAGCAGACGCCCAAATCCCAATTCTTTCGGCGGAGAAAATTTCGGACGCAAAATTCGCCCAGGAAGAATTCCACAAAGACAAAGTCCACAATTAGAACAGCAACCTGAGCAAGAAGAACAAGTAGAGCAACAACCACAAAGGCAAACATTTGATCGTACCCAAGCAAGAATAGTAGAAGGTAATTAGTTTGCTTTAAATCTGATCACGATTTCATCGACTATATTTAAATAGTTGAAGTCAATAGGGCAAGTTCAGCATTAAGTTTTAAGAATGAACTCACGTTTGCTTGTCGTAATCCGTTGATCAATTCAAAGATTTTTATCTTGTAGCAACAACTGGTGAGACTCTGCATTAATACCGTAGCCATTTATATTTATATTTATTCATAGTAGCTGTATTCTGCTTTGTCAAGGACTTAAGTGTCGTAATGTAGAGTTGCAAACTTGATCTTGAGTAATTATGTCATGTAATTATATAATGGTATTGTCGATTTCTACAGCTTTGAAGTAGGTCAGTCCAATAGCGCGATAACTGTTAAGTAATTTAAATGCTTTATTTGATTTAGCAGATTGTTGTTTTAAAAATAAATCTGAACTTTTGCTGTAGGTAACTCACGACCCCAAGGAGGCAGATTAGTGAAACGTCTTCGTGCAAAATCTACCACTGAAGCTACGACCACAATCGCTTACGAACCACAGCCTTTCACTACATCTACAACAACAACAACTACGACAACCACAACACCAAGACCTGCCCGAGTTAGCGTACGAACAAGAACGGTAGTAGCCACAGGCGGTAGTGGACTCATCGAAAACTTCAATGCCAATGGTAACAACGGAAACGGAGAAAAACGACGAGTTGTTATCAAGAAACTCCGACCCAAGACAGCCCCCGTATCCCCCGTCACAGAAAATCAAGACATCTTTACTGCTAGTACTCCTGACAACTACAACAATTACAATGGTAATAATGACTTCAATGGAAACTACAGTCCAGTTACCGATACCTACACTACCCTGAAAGTAGAGGAGGTGCGTTATGAAACACAACCTACAACCACCAAACCCGTGGATAATTTATACCAGTCGAACAATCGTAATTTAACTGCTACTGTAGGAGGATTCAAAGTCACAGTCATTTCAAAGTCATCGGATCAGCAAACATCCACTTCAAATGCAGAGCCTCAGTCAACACCGTTATCCGTTTTCAGACCTAAAGCCAGCTTTCCCAAGCTAAACAAGAAATTAATCACCGGAGCAGCGATTCAGAATAAGCAGCAAAATCAAAATCAGGGTCAAAATCAAAATCAACAAGACCAACAAATAAGCAGTAGCAGTATTGACAAGGCTCATCAGAAATCTGAATCTGGTCCAACACAAGCTCCCGATTATGACTACTCCTACTATAATACTGATGACGAGTCTCAATACACGGCAGAACACAATAGTCCCGACAGACTTTACGGAAAGAAGGCCAGGAACAAAGTAGTCGGAGTACAAGCTCCAGCGTATGATATTATCAGCGTTTAAATTCATTAATAATTGTTACTAGTACTTACAATTAGTGCTTACATAATCATAATAATAGTTAAGAATAGTCTTCACACACATACATAGCTATATTATATAGTTATGTAGACATTATAGTATGCAACCGAAAAAACTGAAATTATGACATTATATTATTTTACATTGTAAGAGAAAACTATTATTGCGATCTGATGTATGTTCTAAAATTTTGAAATTTTGAGTTTTTTGAGTGTATAGTGTGTCGAGTGGAGTTTTGTACAGTTTTACAGAGAATGCGTAAATGCTAAAAACAGATTTATTGACAGACTCTAGACATAGACTTTTAAGTATACAGAAATTATAGGTAGCACAGAACTGGTTCAGTTGGTCCCTTAGTTTTTTAATTACGATTACGGTTTACAACTATTCTTCATTTTCTACTTTAATTTAGTAACTGTGTAACTTTACCTTTCTCTTGATTGTGTATTTTATGCCGACTATTTTCAAAACGTAAACCTTGATTTCTTCTAATTTTATAAAATTGTTCTTGGTCTACTTTTACTTCGGTATTCTATGTAGTACGAAATCATATTTTTGTCAAGATTTTGTACATTTTGTAATCGTGTGGTGGTTCACATGTGCCAACTATGATATTTTCTAATAAAACTTTTAAACCTTGTGTCGGAATCATGCATGTTCAAGTTCCCTGTTATTTATCACTCGAAGACTTTTCGTGCATTTGTAAGTAGATGTACAATTTTGTCAAATCATATTCAAAACCAATGCATCCAAGATGTTATAATTAAAGAAGATACAATGTCCCAATCACCAGACCATCACTAACAGGTTAGTGATGGTCTAAATTGAGCTAGAACTAAAATATAAGCGTAGAAATAACGTTAGTCAGCAACTCTGCATACTAAATTTTAAAATGCAAAAATTTGGCAAGGAATGGTTAGAGATATTAGATCTCTATCATGTTAAAAAGAAAGAATAAACGACTAGTTCTAATGAACTAACAGTAGCACTTTAAATTTCATTCAGCAGCGAAGTACGAGTCGTTTTCTTTCCTTACTGTAGCCCTGCTCAGGTGTTTTGAGATCACTAGTACTGAGATCACTTTCCCCGCATGAAATTAATATGCTGCTTCAGCCAACGAATTTTCGTAGGACAACAAGGGCATCCTGAAATTATATCCAGAATAATTAATTGTACATAATATCTCTTTTTTATAACCGGTCTAATGGTAGATTGTATTGCTTGATCAATAGCTAATAGCTCAAGCTCAAATAATTACATATTATGTTTCTCACTGTTAGTATTTCCTGCGGCGGCAGGCAAATCATTAAGTCTAGCAGAGTCGTTGTCCAAATACCCTTCAGATTCGTTTTCTGTTTTGAAGCCAGCGGTGAATTTCGAAACACCACTAAAATTAAATACAAATTTCGATGATGGATGAAGTATAATTAGAATTTACTGCAATTCACAGCGACATGATCATCAATCGTCAGTATTATGAATTAGGAATATTTTGTGCAAACAATAAAATTCAAGAGGAAGAATACTAAATATAAGTGTAAGAAGCCATTAAACCATAGGTTACATTTTGGAATACAGGTATTGCAAGCCTATCAGATGTCCGCCTTGATTGTTGTTGCTATGCCGCTTGGGTTTCAAGGATGTTTCTTCCAGATAAGAAATCCGTTCTTCAATATTCTTGGTTGTCTTGTCCATCTCGACCACAGCTGATATTAGTTGCGCTTGTTGTTTTTGAATTTCTGAAAGCGCTTTGGTTGCTTCATCATACCTTCTTAAGATTTGCTTTATTTCATGAAAACCGATCAGAAAGCTTGATTCGCAGTTAGAATATGGATTCTGATTTCGATACTTCCACGTTGTCTAAAAATCGAAACGGGAAATGAACTAACAATTAAATGATTCACATGTAACATGGGGACAGGATTCGCTATTAGCTTAATTTCCACAAAATGAATGATAAAATAATGTTTTAACATTTTATTACATTAAGCGTACTCCATTTACTGGGTGGAACTGCATTTTGACCGTTGTTTGAATCCATCGTTGACCGTATTAGTTCCAAAGTTTACGCTTTCGGCGGTGCTCATTCCAACTACCAATTATTATTGTAAAATTAAAATAGCAGAACGGAAGGAAAAGTAGAAATAGAATGACAGTGTAGGACAACTAGTGACTAACTGACCATGAACTTTCTATTTGAAGTCCTACTACTCTTGATTACGTTTTCCATTCAATAATAAATTGCATCTAGCATCTATCGCGTGTAATTTTGGTGGTAATAATAATACATATTCTCAGCTTGCTAAAAAAAACTGCAGGGTACAACTTGCACGAAAATTGAATTATTATAATTTAACCTGATTTTTCTGATAATTATACGGTATACATAGAAGAAAAATCAATCCTTTAATTACTATCAAATTACAGAACTATTTAAGAGTACGCTAATTTCGTGTTTCTATTAAAACTAATACTTCTTACCTCCAAGTATCTGTACAGGTTCAGACGTTCTGAAGCCAATTGTAATTTGTAATTGTACTTTTATATCTACTATCAGTACGTTCAACATTCAACATATTAAGGCTTTTGTCCGTTGAAATGGAAGTACACTGAAAAGGAGAATTATCTAAACAACATTACGAATGGGATTTCCTCAGTCCATTTTGTGACATAAATACTTCAAATAAGCATTATCAAGGCATTTATTAGTAAAGAATTACAATTGAAGGTAGGTAGTTTGAAATTATTCTAGCTTCGCTTTGTAGTTTAGAACAGAACACGATATTTGTTAAGGTGCGTCTTAGGCGCCGTTTGGAAGAACCATGCGTGCAATACACGGGAAGTCTAGCATACGTTTTTACAGTGTAACAACAAGTGACGCTCTCTGGCGTTCTCTTCAGTGCGCCTTCCCGCAGCATTATCTTCCGCTCGAGTTCCCTTTTAGTTCCCTGTAAAAACTGATTGAGAAGGGCGATCGATCCAGTCTCAGTAAGAAAAATCTGTCGGGTGCATTAAAAGGCAGGTTTTGTAACCGTCGCGCTAGGAACTTTAGAATCAGGTGAAGCTGTACGGTCCTATACCTTTTTTTCCTTTTATCCATTTATCAGTCTGTTTGCAAGCTATTTCATATTATTTGACTACCGATCAAAGTAGAACGACAAACAACAGTAGTGTCAAGTGTCCACACATTTAAGAATAACCTAGACATGCGCAAAGGGTGGAACTTTAAAAGGACTAATTCTGACCCACTTCCCCTCACTAGTGTGAAATACAGCTGGAAGCTGTATTGAGAACAGGGTTTACAAGAGACGAAGTATCAAATCTGTATAGACTCTCCAGAGAACATTTAATTATTATTAGTATAGTATTTCATGTCATGAGGGATATTTTTTAATGCATTCCAGGATGATTTATTTTTGATTCAAGGGTTATAAATTGGGCACTATATTTTGCGACAAAGTTGATGGAAAAGAATTTTACTCCTTGTACTATATTAGATTTGATAGATTAGGCTTAGGACTTAGGCGTCTGACACTTTGCGTTCGTTTGAGTTTATGTGCGTTGGTTTTTAGGAAAGGTCATTCGCATTTGTCTGAGCTCATTTACGCTCATACGGGCTTCTCATCAGCTGACACCAGCGTGTCATAATAAGCTGGTTCCAGCTTGCGAGCAGAATTTTGTGTTCACCAGTAAAAGCCTTAACCTATCAGTTTTCATTTGCGAACCATTGAAAAGAGCGTCTTGAAAAATATCTTATCAGAATGTGAAATTAAAATCCACCGTGTCAGAGGAAACCGATTCTTGACTTAGATAACTCAATGATTAAGGGTTGACCTGTTTGAAGGTTGCGGAGCCCTGTAAGTTTGTTTGCACTTATGTGAGCCCAAATGAGCTCATATTTTCGTTTTTTTAAAACCAACTTACCTACGTAAGGTCTAACGAACGCAATGTGCCAGACTGTGCGCAGTTTAATGTCTCATGTAAGAAAGTATTCATAGTGCGAGAGCATGTAAAGCGTACACCATAGAACCATAAACAGTACCTACTTTTGGGATTAAACTTTCATTTTAGGTGAATATGGATGATAGTGCAGACAGTGGGATAGCCTACAAGACTGATGATGTTGAAGAACTTGCAGGAAGGGTTGATGACAGTGTCATGTCTGAAATTCGGAGAAGAATAGATGCCCAAGCAAGACAAATCGACTTGCTGAAGCAGTTCCAAGAACATCAAATTGGCATAAATAAAACGTTACTGAACGTAACTCAACAATGCGTTCGGCGCATTGACAAACAGGATGAAAATAACGACAACTTCAAAGAAAATATGGCAAATGTTGGTACACGGCTATTGGAGCTGGAGTCAAAACTGAATACGATTCAGAAAATTCAGCAACGAACGGGTCGTCGTCGTCAACACTTCACTCACATGTAATTTTAATTAATAATTGAAGTTTTAAACAATGTTCTTTAAAAATAATGAAGTAAGTACGAAACAAAATCCCGTACTATGCGGAAATGTGAACGCATATTATTTGTATTACAGTCAGGAGTCAGGAAGTCAGGATGATGTATTCGGGAATGGTTCCTCTACTCCTCATCAGCAGCAGGCAGGATTTTCAAACGAAACTCATGGATCTGGTTTGTGGAATTTTTTCTGAAAAATCCCTATTACAGTTAAATCGCAGTAAGCCGAACATCGATAAGCCGAATCTTTCTCTAAGCCGAACGCTTTGCTCCGCCCGTGCAGGAAGTCCTATGTTTGCATGTTTTTGACTTTTTATAACACGAACTTTCGTAAGGCGAACCTTTCTCTAAGCTGAACCGTTTTTACGATTTGTCAATACAAATTGCATTGAATGTACTTTCTCTAAGCCGAACTGGAGTTTTTCATCGAGCCTATTGAGCTTTTAATGCAGAAAATTTGCATTTCGTATGTGTTGAAATCTGTTTTAATGAGTTTTCCGACAAAAAACGACTGACTATTTTTTGTTTGGTAGTTGGTGCATTTTTGTATTCCAATATGATGAAAATTTGATCGTTGGATTTGATTTGATACAATTAAACATTATTTTAGTATTATAACACGACTTTCGATAAACCGAACTTTCTCTAAGCCGAACGTATTTTTTGGAACCTTCAGGTTCGGCTTATCGCGATTCCACTGTAGCTCCTCTACAGTTATAATTATAATTACTAAAATAGATGCTAGTGCTATAGAAATTATTGCATACGTAGTTAGTTGCTTTGAAGCTGCTATAATTACTACCTAAATCATCAGCGAGCTAAAACACATGCGTGAATCGCCTTGTCTTAAGCTCTATTCATTGTTACTAATTATTGAAGGTGCTGCAGCTACAATAAATTCACGATCTGAATGTCTTTACTGCAAGCGCTTTCTGGCAACAACGTACTTAGCAAGGCACATTAGGTTACGCTGCAAGTTTGCCCCGATGGAACAGCAGGATTCTGGTAATATTATTTTGTATGCGATTTATAATATTTTACTGGACAAACCCAAGTTATTCAAACGTTTTACATTATATTCTAAAAGATTGAGGGTTTTAATTTCTCGTTATAACGTTTTTAATTGATTATAAACGTTATCGCAATTACGGTTATAAAAGGAGAAGATAATGAGCAAGCCTTTTGCAAAAAATAATAAAATAAAAATAATAGGTTATTTGGCGATATATTTTTAAGACTTAATGAGAGTTTTGAGATTTGAAATTTTTGGTTTCCAGGAACCATTTAAATACATGTTAAAATCTTACAAATCCCGCTTGGATACCATTTTTTAACCAATTAACGGATTTATAAGCGATATTTTTTGTTACTTGATTTTTGCCGTTATTGCTGTTGCAGCGAAAGTTTTTTTACACATTCAATTGTTGTAACTTGTAACGAGAAAATAAGAACCAGTATTTGTAAATATTAAATCCATGTTGCATTTTACATACAAATTGCACTTAGTGGATTACAGTGAAAAATTACTGATAATTTAAAATTATATTGAAAATAAATTATTTTTCACTGTTACCCACTGGCTTCTTTACCATTTTTCTATGAAAGAACCTTTATTGACAATTATTATTAATTATTGCTGCTACACTGGACTATTCCTGATTGGTAAATGATAAGTAACCGTATTATTACAGTTTTCTCTTTAAGTAATCATTAATAATTGTATTATATTTAGACCACCCATGCCGAAGAAAACAATCGTGCCTATTCTGTGGTAAAATTATGGCAGCAAGCTACGTGACTCGCCATGAAGAAAAGTGCCAGGAAGGATATGTTGTCATTGAAGTTGACTAGATTCACTAATAGTAATAATAAACTTTTGTAGTAGTAGTGGATTAAGTAGAGAATATTCAAGTGTCGTATTACAAATGTCTATATAATAGCGGTAAACCCATTAAAAGTTAGTTTGCCTGATAGTTGGGTAAAACGGTAGAAAAGTAGTTTTTGCATTAACATTAGTTTTTAATTTGTTTTCATGCAAACAATTGCAAGCTAACCAAGCAGGTAATGTTGGGTAATATTGTACTAAAAAGTTGAATCTCCATAGCAACTATCACCCAAGCACCACTTTACCCAACTACCAGACGAACTAACTTTTAATGGGTTTACTGCTATTATTTTTATAAGCAGTTGCCCGCACCAACACTGCCCAAAAAGTATTTCATACTTCAACAAAGTGTGCCAAAACAACAAAAATAGAACATATTTTTACCGATTTTTAGGTCATCGTAGTAATTCTTCAAACATCGCCCTTCTCTCTTTACTCCCCTGGTAAATCGATTAAATTATAAATAACTACCCCTCTTTAACGTGTAATTTCCTTATTAACTTATTAGCTTATTAATTCCCAAATCTCGAATAGTAGTACCGATAGCTTTGCTTTCGATTACGGTCCTTTGATTTATCTATTTATAGATTCATATTTGTATGCAATGGAAGCATTGGTAAAATGTGCAGCCATTTCTGTAAATGTGAAAGGTAATTTTACGTTAAAATAAAATTTAAAACATAATGAAAACGTAACTCTCAAAGAATGTCCTAATTCATTTTATTACGTTTGTATTCCGAGATGACATTTTTGAATTAGCATATAATTACGACATTTCAGTGCGTGCTACAGGAAACTGATTCCACTAATGTTGAAGTCTACACTACATACTAAAACACATAATTTTCAGGTGATATATAGGGCGGTCTTTACAATCATATAGTCGTATTTTATGGAAGACATGAGTTACTGTTATACCGTACAACAACAATGACGGGTAATAAGTTACAACCAAAACAGAAAATCAGGAAAGGGTAGCAAAAATTATTAATTATAACTGGTTCTAATTAATCACCAAATGATAGCAACAAAGTAATTAATTAATGAAAATAATAACACAATGACAGTAACATCAAATAATTGCATTTCGATTTTTTATAATCACACAGCATAGCTATAATGTAGATTCAGGTGTAGCTCTGAAGCCCTCAATGTCACAATGAATTAATAACTTCTGCCGAACAAAGTATAGCTTTGTGGCTTAGAATTGCAATCAGGATGAATGCATTTAGTGTTTGCTTGTAACTCCTTCGGCTGTTTGAAGGGGACGCAGAGACTCTTTGCACCCATAGCAGGAGCACCTGGCTCACTGGGTTCATCTCTTGCACTGTCCTTCTTGATTAGCTCCTCACACTCTACCCGACCGCAGAAAGGAGACATGATGATATTTTTCTTATCCAAATCTCCACAAAATTGTTTCCAATCTTCAGTGACAGTAGTGTGACGATCCATTTCTTCTTTAACCCTAATTATAATTAACAAAAATGAAAATAAAACATAATTTACTTTTATAATAAAAAATGCATTTTGATTAGAATTATTTTTTTCTAGATAGGTATACAAGTAAAAAAAAACGACAGCTACTGCACCTGTTGTACATGTTATCGTGAATATCTTGCAACAATTGCTTAACGTCTGCCTCCACACTGTCTTTCTTCAGGGTTGACTTAGCTCCAGTATCACGTCGCACCGTCACATACTGATTCTCCTTCAAATCCTTAGGACCAAGCTCTAACCTAATCGGAACTCCCTATATCAACATAATTATGTTATTTAATTCTATCAGCAGTAGTATTAGTAGGGGTAGTAGCAATGGCATATAATAGCTAGAAGCAAACGCGATTAAAGGATATACCTAGTACAAACGTTGAGCAGTTCAAAGAGCAAAAGTTTACCTTCAGTTCCCAATGATTGAATTTCCAACCGGGCGAATAATTATCGCGGTCATCAACCTTCACTCGAACACCAGCAGCGATGAGACGATCGGCATATGTTTGACATTCGGAGTACAGGACTTTACGATCGGCTTCCGGCAGGTTAACTGTAATTCCACATGGTATAACGACAACCTGTATGCAGGCGATTCTGGGTGGAAGTACTAGACCTTGGTCATCCCCGTGAACCATAACCATCGCTCCTAAATTATTGACAGTGTAAAATAAATTTAATACTTGCAACAGGCACTCTTCAATTATAACTTACTACCTATAATTGTTTATGCATCCGATTCATACTAACCAATAGTACGAGTCGAGAGTCCCCACGAGTTCTGATACACAAATCGTTTTTCTTGTGTTTCAGGGTCTTCAAAAACAATTTCAAACATTTTAGAGAAGTTTTGACCCAAATGATGAGAAGTAGCACCCTGAAAGTTTGATACAAATCATCATATGGACACAAATAGCGACTGATTGTATAATATTATTCCCAATGCTCATTACCTGCTTATTGCCCTTATTGGTCATTACGTTAGTATTTTGTTTCAGAACGTATATTTTCAATTAGTGTAGCTATTATTACCTGAAGACCCCTACCAGAGGCTGCAACAAAGGCTTCCACAGTAGTAGTGTAGTCTCCACCGGGGAATTTTTCCTTTTCCGTTTTTTTACCGGGAATGACTGGGATTGCCATCAAGTAGGTGTAGATTTTTTCATACAAATCTATGGATGTCACACAATAAGTCAATGAACTTGAATCGAGACAACACTATCGGTTTATCCGATGGTTCTACATTCTTCCCTTTCAATTTTTTCCACGGAAATTCATCGAGAGGTGTAGATTTAAAAAAACATAGAAACCACATAGAAAATGTGGCTCACCTAGAATTTTGTATACTTCTTCCTCAGCTTCCTTGTAAGTTGCGAATGCCGAATGCCCTTCCTGCCAGAGAAATTCACGGGTTCTAAGGAATGGCTGAGGATGCTTAAATTCCCATCTCTTTAAGTCAAATAGAAGTATTGAAGTATACAGACAGTTACAGCACACCAAATAAGAATTTATAATTTTTTGAATAAGTTACTTATTCGTTTAACATGTTTCTAGATAGTATGTAAGAAACAATCAATTATACCACAACACTGTTCCATTGATTCAGCTTCAGTGGTAAATCTCTGTACGACTGAATCCACTTGGCATAAGAAGGATACATGACCGTCTCAGAAGTTGGACGAATAGCAACAGGTTCGGCTAGGTCAGAGTCACCACTTTTAGTCACCCAAGCAACCTAAACCCAAGTTCAAATTATGTATCAATAATACTCTTTCATTAAGACTTTCATTAAACACCAGCACATAATTCGTCATCAACTAGCACAATTCTTACCTCTGGGGCGAAATCAGCAATGTGGTTCTTTTCTCTCTCGAGCGCAGACTGGCTGACAAACATAGGAAAGTAGGAATTTTGAACTCCAAGCTTCTTGATCTCTCCGTCAAACCACCCCATGATAATTTCCCAAATTGCATACGACCAAGGGCGGAAAATATAGCAACCACTCACATCATAGTATTCAATCATCTCACTTTTTGTTATCACCTGCACGAGAGAAATTGTTAAATCGCAATCAATAAAGGTATTTAATTAAAAGCAGAATCATGAATGTATAAAATATGACCCCCCTAGTACTTTCAAAGCTTAAAAAAATAACAAAAGTTTTTAAACTTTTTAACAACAATAATTTTTAAAAGCAAGCATAATATTTTTACCTGGGAGTACCAATCAGACAAATTTTCAGCTTTCTTTGCTTCTAATCCTAAACGTGTTTGCTTCTTGGGTCCGGCCCCACTTTCAGTCTTTTGAGGAGCTGGAGGGGCAGCAGCTTTCTTGTTGTCTTTCTTGGCATCCTTTTTACCACCACCACCACTTCCTCCTCGACCGGCACCAGCAGGAGGAGCGTAATCCGTTCCAGTAACCTAGGTACATCATTAGGTTCAAAAATTACTTAATCATAGGTAATATGCATAACAATACAGTGGAATCTTCCTGTAGTGACATCGTTCATAGTGACAACTTGGTTACAGTGACATACTGATGCGTCCCCGTCAAAACGCCTATGTAAATGCATAGGACCTCGTTGACCATAGTGATATTTTCATAATGACATGATTTTCAATCCCCTTTACATGAAATCTCTGCACATTTACATTGGCTGTAATGACACTCAAAATTTACAATAAATTATTATAATCATTATAATTTTTAAAAAAATCTAGAATAGAACTATTCTTTTTGTAGATGTATGACATCGCAACTTTAGTTATGCGTGTGTATTTGACTATATTCATAAAACCGAGACCTATTTAGAAAAATCTAGGCTTTGTTCTCTTTGACAGACCACTGTGAACGAGTGTCTTGTACACGAATAGTTATTTTATACAGGGTGGCCCACTGAAATAGGTAAATTTAAATTGTTTAGTACGAGCGCATCTCTGCACCGATTCGAACGAGTTATATACTGATCGATAGAGAATCGTTCAAAGTTTTGGTTAATGTATGCTTTTCTTTGTTTTTGGTGGCATCATAAGTCTCAAAAAAATCCTGAAAGATTTGCAGCTTTTTTCGTCGTTTTGAAGACAGAAATAATTTTTGGAATAATAATGAATTTTAAACGGTTACTGAGTTTAAATGGAAATATAATAATTTCCAGCTATTATTTCTGTATAGAAAACGATTTGTAATCAGTATACAGAAAAAACTTTAAAATTTTTGGAATAGTTTTGATTCTTTTTCCTCCATACATTTTTACTCCTAAATTCCAACTAAAGCTTTTTTAACCTTTTCGCTACGACGTTCTCATTTGTGAGAACTTAAATTTCATATA
>JAAXYX010000512.1:0-37083 GCA_036851915.1 Ptenothrix huangshanensis
AGATGAGAATAGGTAAATCATTGGAAAGTAAAAAAAAATGACGTGATGAAATTTGCACTTGTGAACGCAGTATAATTTATAGTTCGATTATGATTAATATGTAGTTATAGACCAAAATTTTCTTAAACATAAATGATTTATTACGTGCTAATTTGTAAACACCAGTAATTAAATTCTGTTTCGATTTGATTTATTCCAGGGTGAGGAAGCAGAAAGTAAAGCCGAGCCAGAGAAATTCATCGGCCACTGCGTCAAATATGGCCAGTGTGAGACGGACGATGGAGGCGTGGTTGACTGTGCAGTGGAGTCCCGCCCGAGAAAAATGGCTCCAGATGTTCTTCAAGACTTGAGAGAGTACTGTCATGAGGTAATCGACAAGTACGGTGACCATCTCTGTTGCTCTGATGACCAAGTGACTGACATTACCACTAACTTTGGACTTTTATCCGGCATCCTGGGAAGATGCCCCTCCTGCTTCTACAATTTGCGAAACAGTTTCTGTGAAATGACCTGCAGTCCGAACCAGTACCAGTTTGTGAATGTGACGAAAACAGTGACGAGTGCGAAGGGAGAGCAGTTGGTGAATCAGATGCAGGTTTATGTCAAGAGTAGCTATGCCCAGGAGACCTTTGACAGTTGTAAGAACGTGCTTATGTCAAGTACAAATGGACCTGCTATGGAATTCCTCTGTGGTCCGTGGGGTTCTTATAGATGTACTCCTGAACGATGGTTCAACTACATGGGCTCAACTTCCAATGGCTACTCGCCCTATGACATTACCTTCAATTATGTCAATGACCAGAAGGATCTTGAGGTTGAAGGTGGACCCAAGTTTACAATTGGCTTTCAAGATAGTAAGGGAAATGTGATGGAGACGCAGGAGGTTCCGGTTCAAGTTTTCAATCCCGTCACCTACAAGTGCTCTCAACCATTGGAGGTACGTTTTTATTTCTACGCTTAATGTTTTGCATGAGAAATTTTTCCAAGAAACGTTGCTTTGGCTGAAATAAATTTAAATTTTACTTTTTAGAATGCCACGAAGGGCTGTAGCTGTATAGACTGTAGAGAATCTTGCCCTGCTCCTCCCCCTCCCCCACCTGTGATTGTTCCCTGGACAATCATCGGCTACGATGCCATGTACGTTCTCATGTCAGCTGTCTTTGGAATTGCTCTGCTAAGCAATTCTCATCCTGGCTTGCAACGAACCATCTTCCACTGACAAAGAAGGTAATTATAGCTTTCAAAATTGGCTGCGATTTTAGTTTAAGTTTTGAAATCCGAATAATTAATGTTTTTGCTTTTGTGAATTTTTAAAAAAAATCGAAAATTTAGGATTTTGAAAAGGGTGAAATTATGAAGCCAGATGCTTTTTGAAATTATTAAGTTATATCCCTTGAACGTCTTTTAATACATGAATTCAAAATGTAATCTTAATGAAATTTAAATGCTTTACACCTGTCAATGTCTTTTCAGGTTTGGAAAATGAGGATGATAAGCTTAGCTGCATTGAAAGAATGGGAGCTGCTTGGGATAAAGCGATTAGAGACTTCTTCACTTCTCTTGGAACTGGTAAGTCTTTGGCTCGCATAATTAATTATCTTTCGACTTCGACACTAATAATAGTATTAATAACAATTCAACACTGGATACAAATCCACAGTTTCTTTACTTTTAAGTTTTCCGTCTACCAATTAATTTTTATTTGTTGAATGGTGTAATTTGTGTGAGTTTGAACTTTACATCTTTCAGTTTGTGCATCCCATCCATACAAAGTGTTATTTCTGGGAATCGCCCTCGTCTTGGGCTTAAGCTCGGGAATTCGACATTTAAAAATCACCACGAATCCGGTAGAGTTATGGGCCGGTCCTAATTCCCAGTCCCGCGCAGAAAAGGAGTATTTTGACCGACATTTTGAACCGTTCTATCGATCTCAACAAGTCATTGTCACAGCTAAAAATATGGATCCTATTTATCACAATGGGTCAGATGGCAAGATGGAAGCTTTTGGGCCTATTTTTAACAAAACTTTTATGTACGAATTGCTCAAGTTGCAAGATATCGTTTTTCACAAGGTTAGTAGATGGAAAATGTAACCAGAGATTTGCCAATTTCATCAATAATTTAATTTCTAATTTGTAGACTTCATGAAATACTTTTGTAAATTTTCACAGATCCGTGGGGAGAATGGAGAAACACTGCAGGACAGCTGCTTCATGCCACTATTTCCGAAAAACAAGAATTGCTTCTACTTTTCCCTATGGGGCTACTGGCAGAGTAATGCCTCCGAATTGGAAAAAACTGCTGGAGGTGACAATTACTTGGATCACTTCAAATATTGCTCCAATAGTCCTCTGTCTCCAAAAGACGCCACTAAACTACACCAAAGCTGCTTAAGTGACTACGGTGGACCCGTAATTCCCTCGATTGTAGTCGGTGGCTACCTCCCAGAAGGGCAGTCCATTGGACCCAATCCGCCATATCAGAATGCAACAGCCGCAATTATTACCCTCTTGCTCAATAACAAGTATGACAAATCCAAAGTACAAAAAGCCATGGCTTGGGAAAAAGCCTTTTTAGAATTTATGGAGAACTGGGATAAAAGAGATAGGCCAGAGTTCATGGAGGTCGCCTATTACTCCGAAAGGTCCATTGAAGATGAGTTGGATAGATCTTCCAAAAATGAAGTGTCTACCATTGTCATTTCCTACATTGTTATGTTTTTGTATTTGAGAAGCAGCTTGGGAAGTTGGAGTGGCAGTTGCTCAACTATTTTGGTAAGGGAATTAACTAAAAAGTACTTCTTATTTTAATCAATTTTTAAAACTTGGTTTATTTTAAAACCTCGTTAATATTATTTATAAACCACAGATCGACAGTAAACTCACCCTCGGAATAGCTGGTGAGATGATCGTAGTTGGCGCCGTATCGTCCTCCTACGGACTCTTCGGTTTCCTCGGTGTTCCCGCTACACTAATTATAATAGAAGTGATTCCTTTCCTCGTCCTTGCTGTCGGAGTGGATAACATTTTCATCATGGTTCAAACTCTGGACCGAACTCCCCGTCTTCCCACCGAAACTCGTGCAGAGCACATTGGACGCGTGGTGGGTCAAGTAGCGCCTTCAATTCTTCTCTCGGGGATCTCAGAATCCTCTTGCTTCTTCATCGGCGCCCTTTCCGAAATGCCCGCTGTCCGCGCTTTTGCATTCTACGCAGGCGTGGCCCTCCTCCTCGATTTCTCCATGCAACTCACTTGCTTCGTGGCCCTCCTCTCCATCGATGTCCATCGTCAGGACTCCCATCGCTACGATGTTCTGTGCTGCTTGAAATCCAAAAAGGCCGTCAGTAAATCCTACGACGATGATGGAATTCTTTATAAAATCGTCAAGAATTTCTACGCGCCAAATTTAATGAAATTTCCCTCCCGTGTTCTCGTCATGGTCGTGTTCTGTGGATGGCTCTGCACTTCCATAGCCGTTTGGCCCAAGCTTACTGTCGGACTTGATCAGGACTTGGCCGTGCCGCAGGATTCCTACTTGGGCCACTATTTCCGCGCCATGTTTAAATATCTGAGTGTGGGTCCACCTGTGTATTTCATAGTGAAGGATACTGGCTTTGATTATTCTAAACTAGAGAACCAGGAGAAGATCCGGGCTGGTGATAATGCTTTGAGTTTAGCCGGCCAGATTTTCTCGGCTAGTATGGCTAGTAATCAGACGTTGATTGCGAAGCCTACTAGTTCCTGGCTGGATGACTATATGGACTGGGCTAATAATCCGAGTTGTTGCAAGATCAATAAGACTACAGGGGGGCATTGTCCCAGTGATGTGGGTGACACTGAAAAGGGATGTAGGTCCTGTGATATTCAGCTAGTAGATGAAAAACTAAGTGCAGAAGACTTTAACAAATATTTACACTACTTCTTGGAAGACAATCCTGGCGAAGTTTGTCCCAAAGGTGGTCATGCATCCTATGGGAATGCTGTGAGAATAATTAGAAATGGCACTGGCTATGAGAGTCCGGGCGCATCGTATTTTATGACGTATCACAAGATTTTGAAAACCAGCGCAGATTTCACAAATGCCCTTAGGGAGGCGAGGAAATTGGCGGCAAATATCACCAACGCATTGAACCAAGGCTTGAGTCCAAATTCTACCCGCCACGAAGTCATCCCTTATAGCTTCTTTTATGTGTTTTACGAACAATACTTGACCATGTGGGAGGATACAATTAGATCCTTAGGAATTTCCGTCACGGCTATTTTCATAGTGACTTTCCTCCTCACGGGATTCAACTTGACGGAAGCACTCATCATCCTAGCAACAATTATCATGATTGTGACGAATCTGGGCGGCATGTGCTATTTCTGGGGGATCTCTCTCAATGCAATTAGTTTAGTCAATATGGTCGTGGTACGTATACGTAATTTTGCATTTTAAATAATTAACCAATTTATTCACAAATCTGGGAATTTTTTTCTGTAGAACTCAATAAGTATTTTCTTTTTTTTCAGGGAGTGGGAATAGCCGTGGAATTCTGTACCCACATCTCTCACGCCTTCATGCACTCTCAGATGACAACTCGACTGGATCGTGCCCGAGATGCTTTATCCACAATGGGATCTTCGGTTCTGAGTGGCATCACTCTGACCAAATTTGCCGGTATCGTTGTTCTAGCTTTTGCACGCTCGCAGATCTTCCGGGTCTTCTACTTCAGAATGTATTTGGGCATCGTTCTCATTGGGGCGGCTCATGGCCTCATCTTCCTTCCAGTCCTTCTCAGCTTCCTCGGACCCACCTCCAAAGTTTTGAGTCGAAATCATCAGAAGAGCTTGACGAGCAATTAGTTAAGGAGTTAGTTTAATAACGTTTTCATTAATAAAGAGGGGAATTGATTGAGTAAAATAGGTAATTGTATTCACAATCACAGCCCGATTTTAAACATGTACCATGAATAGAATTATGTATTATGACAATTTATTCGCATTTAGATGTTATTTTAACTGTATTATTACCTGAGTAATCTTAATAATGATTATAATGCTATTTTCATGACTATACTGTGAATATTTAATTGATTACTTTTATTATGAAACGGATTTTCCAGTCTTTTAAAACTTTTATGAAGACATAGAAAGTAAGCAATTTATTCACACTGTTACCATCAATGGTAATTTCCCAAAGACATTAATATTACAAACATTGTGTTAAAAAATATTTGTAATTGCGGGTCAGTATGTAAACGTTATGAGTGAGTGAGGTTATCAGTTACTAAGTTTAGCTTAGAAAAGATTTCTCTTGCTCCAATTCAGGATTCCTATGACGTCCGTTTACTTCAAGGAATACAAGGTCCCTGGATACCCTTCTGTATAATTACAATTCCTGTAATTAATTATGTGATTAGTTTATAAGAGAAACGCTCAAATTGTCAATACCTCTATGCACATTTAGCTGTATGTAGTACTGGATTCTACCTTTTGTTGTCTCCAACGGTTTGCAAATTAAAACTTAATAGCCTTAAATGACCAAGCCATGATACTGATGATGAAGCGATGCAAAGCCAACTGCTGACTAATTAATTTATCGTATACTTCCTGGCGATTGTGCTCAAAACTGGGAAATCTTATGTGCACGAAAGTACGAATAGATGAAAACTATAATACTACTTACACATTAATTAGAACTTGCCTCATTATAACTATATAAAACAAATGAATAGGTAGTAACTTCAGAATACTTCAGATTAAAATGATTTTGTAAAACGATGACCGAGGACCAACAAAGCTGAAGCAAAAGCATTTTATTTTTATTCTATTTAAAGCTAGCAAATATTTAATTCGCAAAAGAGAATTTTCCTGTAGTATTAATAATAGCAACTTTGTATTAATGATTGAATGAATACATACAGATATCCGATATAACTACATAGGTACCTAGGTATGTTCTGTAGAAAACGTCAGTAAGCAATTAATTATATAGTACGTATATAATTATACAGTAATGATTTAATGATTTTATCCCATAATGTAATTTAATAACAGAATACAATCGCAACCGTTGAGCGTGTCCAGTCCAGTTATTATTACATGATTTTGATTACGATTGATTGTACCGTACCGTATGTTCCTAGGCTGTCACAGCCAACGCCAACTTTCATTATTATTTTGATGAGTGAATGATTGAACTACTTACCAACTACAAACTATACAATAAAAGTTTCTAGTAAATTTTGAAAACTGAATTTCACTACTTTATGGATGATTTTTTTTGAAAAAACATTATTATGCATGTACATAATTGTTGATGCATTAAAGTGGTTTAATTTTCATCCTTATTTGATTTATTAAAGAAACAACTAACAGCTATTGGATTTAACTGCATACCACAATAATCATAATAATAATAATATTAATTAAACTATATAGTTACTTTAAGTTCTATGATAGTGATTATTCTGAGAAAGATGGAATTGAATTAACATGCGACGATGTGACGGGCAGAACACATTTTTTGTTGACAGTTATCACTAACATTTACACTTTGAGAATATGAGCCCGAACCAGGATACACGTAGATAATGCAGGTAGCTGATTAATTAGGACTACAATTAACAATTAGTTCAAGAATAATTACACATATAACATTGATTTAAACTGAAACCAAACTATCTGAGACTTTCCTCTCATGTTTGCATATTGTCTTTTTTTCATTAGGGCTTTCTTTCCAGTTTCCTGGTCTACAGACATTTAGACTTACAAGTAAAGTAAGCCTGCATATTATGTAATCATAAGATTTAAAATAATTGTAGCAGTAGTTTCGTATCGTATAGTATGATAGTAGTATATGAATCTATGATTAAACATTTAGAATAAAATTAGATTGGATTTATTTAGATTAATCATAATTATGGTATTCATTGCTGACGAGGAAAATCTTGTCGGCAAATTATCAGTAGTCCATGTCTACCAGTGAAAGGAAGGAAAGGACATGCCCCACATTCCTTTGCTAGTAAAGCAGAACAAGTCGTCCAACTTTGTATCATTACTATGAATTAATTCATTAGTTGTTTCTTTCAGTAATAACAATTACGAATATAACTATAGCAGCGCAGTCACGTTTGGGTTGAAGTTGAAGGACATATTAAAGGTTGGAGTAGAAGTTATGTAGTTAGTAATTATATTGGTGTTTGGAATTAGTTAAGATATTTCTCTAGTAGTAGGCTCTCCTTGGGTTGTTCTAAAAATAGAGAGAAGAGAAGGAAGCACTGATTAGATAAAAATTAGGGAAAAAATTGAATACAAGATTGATAATTAGAGCGGATGACTTAAAAGCGTACCAAGGGATTGGGCCGGAATCGATAAGCCAACATCATCCTTTTCCTGTAGGCTGTATATTCATCGTCCTCTTCAGTCAAATCCCCAGGTTTCTCCTGGCCCAAGCCTTGCTTGTCACTCACTGCGTTCCCCCTAGAAAGATTTGGAATTGAGACAAAATGAAATGAGAAAACTAATACAAAATACCTAATACAAGTAACGAATAATTATTGGCAAAGACACGGCTCATGTCTGATCGACTTCAGCCTTAGTACATCCAGTAAACAGTGCATATTAAAATTGCAAGACCATAATATTAAAATCTCATAAACCGCTATAAGTAAATAATTCGTTAAGACTTTGGAAGTAAGATGTAAATGGTATAAACAAGGCGTGAAATGAATTACTTTTCAATGGGAGCTACAATTCCTTGACCCGTTGACCCCAAACCTTGTCCGTCAGACCAACCCATTTTTTGCAGCATTTTGAAACCCACGTTACTTTCGGCAATTTTAAACTCTTGGTAATCACTCGAGTCTAATTCTCGACCCTCTTTCACCGCCTTGTACTGTAGCAAAAAAAGCCAAATAAAGTTTCAAAATGACGCACAGGCTTTCAAAATTAGAACTAAAACTATCTAGAAAGGTTAAAAACAAACATTCACGACTTTTCAGAACGTAAGTATTCTGGTTCTATCGGAGTTAGTTTTAAAGTATAAGAGTTTAAAACTTCTTAAGAAAAGAAGCGTTGTGCTTTGGATATAGTTATTCAGAAGAAGAAACTGTTTTCGTAAAATTAAACGCATCCAAAAATGAAGGTTTTACAAATATGGCTTCAGCAATGCACATTTTTAGCAAGTATAAATAACATCCAAAAAAGTTTAAAAAAAAACATCACTCTGGAAAAATGAAAGCACTTTGAAGCAATTGTTTCCAAATTCAGTCAGAATCTGTGATTCGAAAGACCATTTTGTAAATACTGTCTTACATATATTGTTCTTTTACAAAAGGTTCTTTTCCAAACGCGAATTAAATGAAATACAAGAAAGGATAAAGGCAAGAAAATCATTCAGAAAGAGCGAGAAGATATGATAATTGAAGAATGAAAGAAACAATAAACGATTAACTATCTACAAGCAAAAACACATAGAACTTGCATACTTTTTCCATAAACTTGGCTAATTCTGCAGGAGGTAGAAAGTCTCCGATGTGATGTTTGCCCTTGGCCTTGGAAGTTAAGTCAGTTGCCCAATCTCTAGTTTTCTCCATTTCCTTCATTCTCTGCTTGTGTTCCCACGTCCCGCCGTCGTCCACATCCTCGTCACTATCATACTCGTGCTTGAACTTTCCTCTCTCCTCCAACGACTTGTCCCTCGCCTTCTTCCTCGCAATATCTTGGAACACCAGATTCATCTTATAAGCTTCCTCGCAGCCCTTCCATTGCTCCTCATCCAAGTTTGTAGTCCCATAAGCCTGTTGAGCATAAGCAAGTAACTGAGGACTGTGTCGGGTCACCTTCTGAAGTAAAGGCTGCTCCTTGGAATTTGGATTGAAATTCTGGAGGAGAGGGAATGTCCCAAGGGTAGTGGGTGCAACAAGAGGTTTTCTATCCATATTCATATTCATAGACGACGAAGTTCCTGGAACTCCTGGGATGCCCGGGATCCCTGGGGATAATGACATGGGCATTTCCTCTTTCATCCCCATTCCCCAAGGTGACTGCGCCTGTTGTTGCTGCATGGCATTAGAATTTCCTGGCCCTTGCCCTGGCATTCCTGAAATGCCTGGGGGAAGAGGAACAGGTGGTGGTGGTGGGGGTCCCCCCATCATGAACTGATTGTGGGGGAAATTCCCTCCCATTCCCATTCCCGGAGGAGGAGGCGGCATTCCCATTCCCATATTATTAGGTCCAGGTCCCATCGGACCTACTCCAGGCGGTCGAATTCCTTGAGGTGGGCCCAGCATCCTTGGTCTCTGGGGTCCCATTCCAGGAGCATTGTAGTCGGAAACTCCAGGAGGACCCAACGGTTGATTGTTGGGATTGTTTGGATTATGAATGTTGAAGCCAGGAGGTCGTGGAGGTGGAGGTCCGGGAGGCATATTCGAATTGAGACCGAAGCCACCTGGACCAGCAGGAGGTGCATGTGGATTATTCGGCCTAAAATTAAACATGCCTGGATGACCTTGTGGCTGTAACTGTTGTGGTGGTGGCTGCTGTTGCTGTTGCTGTGACTGTTGATGATCGTTGTTGAATCCAAGTGGGGGTGACTGTGATTGACTGTGAGGTCCTCGGCCAAGTTCAAAAGTGCCTGGAGGAGGCGAAGGAGCCGAATTGGGATCGCCTTCAGGACCCCAACGACTACGTCTCTTACGATTCCGTCGACGCTCCCTTTCCCTCTCATTCCCACCTCCGTACTCATTGTCTTCGTCGGAGCTAGAGGAATTGTTCCTGCGTTTGCTATTCCCAGATGCAGAAGAATCTACAGTTCCATATTCCGAAACTTCTCTATAATTTGAATTTTTCTGAACCTGGTTTGGATTTTGACCTTGATTCAGATTGGGATTACTCTCTCTCTGATACTGTTCAACAAGTCCACGATAGCGAGCATATTCTGCAGAGTCGGGACGAAAGAGGAACCACAGCAGAGGATCGTCCTGATTTTCCTGACGCGCAATGTCTTCTACTTGATCACCGAATTCGGCTACTTCCTGCGCCAGCTGTCGTACGACTTGGGATGGAAAACCACCTGGGTGCTGGGGATGTCCCTGGGACGGAGGAGGCGGGGGAGGAGGGGGTGGAAGTGCGTTCACGTTCACTACTTGATTTTGGCTCGGACCTTGGCCCTGACTCGCGCCTTGGATTGGAAGGTCATTACGATGATAATATCTCTCTCGGTCTCTGTCCCTATCGCGTTCACGTTCACGATCACGGTCTCGATCCCGATCACGCTCTCGCTCCCGGTCTCGATCTCGATCTCTGTCACGATCTCTGTCTCTATCTCTATCTTGACCATGGATACTGTATTTATTTCCACTGTTGCCCGGTTCTAGTTTTATAGAGGTGGCATTTGAGGGCGGTGGGCTTCTGCTAGAACTACTGACCGAATTTGGCTGATTATACATGCTTGGAGGCGGTACTGAGCTCATGGAATTCCGGCTTCCTGTTCCAGAGGAATTCGAATTGGAATCAGCCGGTGAGGAAGAACGGATGGGAGCATTGAGGATCTTGATTGTGGGTTTCGGTAATTTAGATACCGGTGGTGTAGAAGAAGAGCCGTACTCATTGTCCTCGGGCTCTTCCTTTATCTTTACTGTAGCTTTCTTGGCTTCTTCTTCCTCTTCTACAATGAACACGAATAAATAGGAACAATTACCATAGGCCATATACAAACTGCACATTCTATGCATTTTAAGAAAACTTATAATACACAAAAAAACATAACGTTACGTTTACGCAAACGATTTTAGGTGAAATGTGCAATTTGTATAATAATGGAAAATAAGAGAGAAATTATTTAAACTTGGAAATTACTCTTTCGCTGTTGCTCAGCCTGCATGCGTCTAAATTGTTCAAGAAAACTGCCATCATTGGCAAAAGTGTTGGGAACAACGACCGACTTCTTGTCCTGGACATCCTTCTTTCCCGAAGGCTCGTCGTCAGAAGTACGAGATGAGCTGAAGACAATCAAAATGCATGGACATGAGCAAAGACAGCCAAGCTTTGGATCAGTAAAAGTGTAAAATTCTGATGTCTTAGATTAAATACGAATACGAATTCGACCCAAACACCCAAACAAGGCCAAGGCCCAGACCAAGACCGAAACCCAGAAAAAGGTCAAAGGACTTTGGATTTTGAAAATGAACGCTCAAAATGTTCAAATGGTTTTTTGTCTCTGACACTTTGACAAGATAGGAAGGTGTATGCGGTGTATTTGCATGGGATTGCCATTGCGTGGTGTGGGAGGGTGATTTTGTGATGACGTCTTGACTTGACAAAATGGGGTTCCTCTCTCACTTTCTTTCTCTCACACCCTCCACACAATCGAATCGAAACATCACATCACAGACAGACATATTGTGTAGTCACCTTTGTTTATTTGTCGAAGATGAAGTTGAAGAAGACACACCTCGACCTACGACTAGATTCAAAATCACTCAATCTTCGTCCCTTTAATTCTTCCAACTTTCAAATGTAATTATTATTATTATCAATATTATTACTAATTATTCAATACAGGAAACTAATAAAGGTCAATGTAATTCTGATTCGTAATCGTAGTAGTAATTCAAAATAGATAAAATTAGTAATACAATTGGTGCAAAACTATCTATGTATAGGTAAGGTAAAACTACAGGTGCTCAATTTATACTACCTACAATTAAAAGACAATTAATTACGAATTACGACTATCCAATCCTCCTTGGTTAATTTGATTAAAAAATAATTATGATTATTAAATTCGTTAGTCAAATAAGTAAACCCTTCAATTCTGGGCATTATTTCATATTCAATTATTCAATATTCATCAACCATGATGATTTTTCAAGAATTAAATAATCATTGACTAGAATTAAAATACGACATACGAATACGAATAAAGATGATTAGAAGAAATCAAAAACAGCTTACTCTTTCCTCAACACTAACTTAGCAATAGTGATAGAATAGGGACTGACTAAGATTAATTAATTCTAGATACCTATGTTAAGTACGAAAGATTCTACAATACAGGACGAAATAATTACCTGCGGATTTATTGGAGGCACCGGATTTTTTCATGAGCAATTCCATCTCCTTGCGTTGCTTCTCTGCCTCCAATTTGGCTCTTATTTCTCGTTTCTTCTGCTCGATTAATTCCTGCTGCTTCGTCATCTGCTCATATCGATCATTTCGCTTCGGAGGGCCTCCTCCTTTCCCATAATCCCCTCCAGCTCGGCCGTAAAACATATTGGCCTTTAACTTGAACTTGGAGTAGACGACCTCGGTCTTGTTGTTACTGTAACTATGTCTAGAAACTCTGAAACGGAATATGAAAATGAATATTTAAGCAAATAATAGAGAAATAATATTGAATGCATAAGTTTTACCTTTTACGTAAGCCTCACAAACCTTTCAATACAAGTGTTTACAACCAGCCGACTCTATCTCCTATTCACTATTCATAATCACAATTAATAATTATTGGCAATTACCTGGATTTGATGTTAGCTCTGTCAACACAAAAAGAAGTCAAAATTCGACAACCAGTCACCAGTTGGCGGTAGCTAAGAAATAATATCAGTTATCTACACAGAGCTATTTCCCTGTAAACAAAGAAAACTATCAACTATTGTCAATTATCGTCTCTAGACCTAGACTCCGTTTAAGATTACTATAGAATGTGCCGTATTTTTGGATCGGATTGTAGTTTGCAGTTTTTGTGACAGTGTAGAGTTTATTTCTTTACAACGCAAGCAGTTACCAGTTTAAAATTCAATAAAACATGACACTGTTGACACTTTTAAAAATGGTTGTTTCTCGAGGTGACTGTCAAATTAATGATTAATGAATTGATTAATGTTATGGTAAAACAAAAATTCGTTCTTGGACTGCAATAACTTTATACGAAGTTTCATTTTAAATTTCAGATTAAATGGGTCATTAGAAACAGATTAAAACTGTATGGAATACTGAATATACACTATAAGACTTAACATACAATTGTGTAGTCTCTTTGTTACAATTCAGCATTGAAGAGTTGTCCGGCAAAAGGGACTAAGCCCAGTGGATTTCCATTGGACGTAGTCCTTTTGGCCTTTTAGTGCAAGTTATCCACACAGTCAACAGTCGACAGTTAATAATCCATTCACTGTTGACATGTGACATGGCCGTTTTCTTGTCCAATATTCAACTGATTTTTTCTACGTTTCTTTTTAGTGCCAATTATCAATTAATTATGACCAGAACAAGAGAATGAAGCAGAGCAACCAGCTAATTATTTTCCTCAAGCCAATACAAACAAAAATTGATTTTAAATTCAATTTACTAAGTAAAAAATTAGGTGGGTACCTCTGAAAAGATGTGATGTGTACAGTCGACAGTCAGTCCTTCAGTTGTTTGTTGTTGAAAGTAATAAAGTTCAAGTTCTATTCCGCAAAGGTGAAAGGTTGAAGGTATCGATGAATCAGTCTAGTTGCTGGTTGGAGTATTTACCTATGAATGACCTAATGGAAATAAAGGAATTCGCTGTTGGATCTGGTGTAAAATCCAGTCTTCTCTCGATTGTCTTGCTCCTCTTTGGCATGAATTATTAATAACAATTAAACTCCGCTTCCCAGCTTTACTTGCTTATTTCGAACTCTCGACGTTTGAACTCCTTGATTTTAAGTACAATAACAACTAACAATTAATTACGTAAAAACAAGAAGTATACAAACAAGCGCTCTTCATCTTTAAACTATAATTGATAATCACTAAAGGTGAGGATGAGGATCGACGTCGACGTCAACAACTTGTTCTTCCTTACATACACACAACCGCACACAAATATACACGATTTCCATGCAAGTGATGCAGCCCATTTATTTTTCATTTTTGCCAGGACCAAAGCAAACAAGCTTCGATGCCAGATTATGGATTAAAATACACTCAAGCAAAAAACAATATCTACAGTAAATCCTAGATGCAAGAAAAACCATCAAAAAGTAGTTTTAAATGAAGGTAGAATTGTTTGTGATTTAAGAAGAGACCTTTTGCATACAGGAGTATAATTGTTGGGAGTAGTGCATCATGTTGAGGAATAAGTTGGACCCCATCTTTGTTCGATTTAACGAAACACATTTGGAAGCATTTCCACACCAACCGTAGCTCCACTGTGTACTACAGTCTTGTTATAGAGGAAGCTAAAAGGAGGCCTGGCTTGTAATAGAAAAACGTACAAACCTCCGCCTACAACGTCTCCTAAACATTTAAACTCAAAATAAAACTACCTTGCCGTGCTTTCTTCCCTCATTTCCCTTGCCCTCTTGAGGGATTTGGAAAAAAGTGAAGATCTCCCAAGCGCTTGATTTCAAACGTGTGTTGCAAGTGCGGCTCCTAACCACCACGACCACATAAGGCAAGGACTTCACACAACCTCAGTCTCCGTCTCCATAATCTGGAATTCGGTAAGTCCCTTTTTGAGCATTGGTAATTATTTTGATTTTTAAATGTATTTTTCGAATAAGCTTTTGATTTTTAAAGGTTTGGTTTAGGAGTAAAGGTATGGAAATTCAAAATTATTAGGATTTTTTGAGGGAAAGTTGGGCACATTTTTGCCGTACATGGTGGCATGCCTCATGCTGGCTGCCGCTGCACGCTGTTCCATGTTTGATGTTGCATGGAAATGAGTCCATCTTATTTTATTTGATTGTATTTTTAATTATGTAATCGGTTAGCTATTTTAAGTGGGTTTGAATTACGGTCGTAAAATGTGAAGCATCGTAACGTAAGGGAGAAATGTTTTTATTGAATTGTTGGTTGTTTGTGTTGGTATTTCAAGTCCGTCCTTAGGATATGGTAGGTAGGTGGATTGTAGTTATTACGTAGTCATTGTGTTGGGGATGATGATGATGATTATGAAGCTTGTGATTGTGATTTTGATGTGAAATTTTGATTTGTAATTTCAGATAATAAATTCCTATCAACATGGCCCTTCGACCAGCATTAAAAAATAAGAGCCTCAAGAAGAGGACCAATAAGTTCATCCGCCATCAGAGCGACCGATATGTCAAAGTCAAGGTATGCAATTTCATATTTGTTCAATTGTTTCATATTCATCCAAAAATGATTTCATTTTATTGTTTTAATTTACTCCGGCTATCACGGAATTTTATACACTTTCTTATGGAGTGAAGGAGCATTGAGGTCGATTTTGGTTTAATTTGCGGACTTTGAGGATATTAATGAATTTTTAATTTCTTGGGAATGCTTAGGACAACTGGAGAAAACCCAAGGGTATTGATAACAGAGTCCGAAGGAGATTTAAGGGCCAATATTTGATGCCCAATATTGGTTACGGAACAGCTAAGAGTACAAGGTTCCAACTCCCCACCGGATTCCATAAGGTCCTGGTACACAATATTAAGGTACGTTTAGCTTCATTAGTTTATTTCTTTTTAAGTTTCCTGCATATTATAATTAAAGTGGAATTTTCATCATTGATTCGATTTCAACGTATCTTTTTACTTTGACAGGAATTAGAAATCCTTATGATGCAAAACCGTAAATATTGTGCCGAAATCGCCCACGGAGTCTCTTCCAAGAAGCGAAAGGCGATAGTTGAACGCGCCCAGGAGCTCGCTATCCGAGTGACAAACGGAAATGCCCGTCTCAGAAGCGAAGACAACGAGTAACGTGGAAAGTACTTGAAACAACTACTACTTTTTACTTTATTCGCGGACTCTTTGTCTTTGTGTTTGGTTTGTATGATGAAGGATTACATTTGAAGAAATCAAATAAAAACTGAATTTCTCTTATGGAATTATAATTGTTCTGTCTCATTTTACTCTTGTGTCTAAATTCGTGCGATTCATGCATTTTAGCTTATGGAATTATGATGTTTCTGTCTCATTTCACTCCTGTTTTGCAATTGCTCATACTTCATACCTAATTTTATTAATACTGACTAAATAACCCGACCAAATTAGACTGGAACTAGAAAATTAATGCGAATGATAATGAAACTGAAAATCACACCATCACACGACACAGCCAATGCACACGATTTCATTTATTTTTATCAAACTCAAATAAGAGACAGGGCAGAAAATTGATTTCCATTTTTCGTAAATTCATTATTTGTTATTAACAACGAGACCAACAGATAACAGGCCATACTATTTCTGAAAACCATTTATATTGTGCTCCTGCTCAAGCTACATCAGTTTTTCGTGTTACCATTTTGTTGATTTGCTTAGCTTAGCTTTGCTTTGATGCTGACGGAAATTGTATTTTCATTGAAGAGTGAAATAGTGAATTTGGATTAATTAAAGCAAAACAAGGTGATGCAGTGCGTTTGTAGTGTAATAATGTTGTAATTCAATTTAATATTGTAGTAATTACTGGACTGGGTTTTGGCATATCATCATGTCATTAAGTAATTCATATTTTCAATATATATTTTACTCATATATAATTATTACTCCATCATGGGCTAAGGACAATGACAATGAAAACGACGAACAACAGTGAAATCGTTTGCAAATAACTACAAGAATACCTATGAATCCAGAACCAGAATACGATCCGATGCAATTCAGTACAATTAAAGACAACACAATGTGCTTCACTAAGGAACTACCCACGCAATTAATGTAAAGGTAAACGCTGAAGGTCTTTTATATAATGCATAACAATAATACATACTCCCTTTAGAATATAATATGTAACTAATCCTTGATCTTTATCTATTTATACTGTACTAGAACTAACTAATACTAATACCCATAGAATATTGTTATATCGACGATCTGCGGACCGAATCGAATCGACATGTTAAATATCATAAATACATTATCCTTTATTTATTCATTTACTCGCAACCATAATAATTCAAGACGCTAGACAATTTACCTACATATCATTAACAAGAAAATGATATGACCGTAATGATACTAATAATAATGATAATAATTAACAAGCCTACAACTCTAACTAAAAATAATCACTACGATAATGACAATGACAATAAAGTGCTAATGGAATTCTATTAATGATTCTAATCTAAAGCTATGTAATGAATTTGGTGCTACAAGACCGAACATAATGAGACAGGACAGGAATAATGATAAATTATTATTCTGCTTCTTCAAGGGGTTCGACTTTCGATATTGGCTCGAGGGAACAGAGAGGGTAGAAGGTAGTCAATTATTCAACGTTATACTTTCCTTTTTACTTCACTTTTCTTTCTTCTCTTTCGATTTTCGATGGATAATAATTTATTGATTTAATAATAGTAAATAGTAATTAATCATATATAAGTAATTCGAGCACAAGTTCTCGTCATCATTATATACAATTATTATTTGTAAATATTTGAAACAGTGAACCGTAAACAGTCTAAACAGTACAATAGTAACATGAACAGTAACAGTATCGGCAATCGGCAACAGGACAGCATAGATCGGCACTGACTGCAGTTTTAGTACAGCTTACCCATTTTTAGCTTAGTTAAGTTTAGTATCATCATTCTTTTGCTACTTGATAATTATGATTATAGTAGTAATTGATTAAAGGATTAAATGATCACTCCGTTGGTTGTTTGTATTAAAGGTAGTTCGGTAGTTGGTAGGTATGTAGGTAGATATAATATAATTAATATATATATATATATGTTTATATAATAATATATTGTATTTTTATTATTATTATGCGTCCAACATTATTTGCCTACTGGAACTCATCAATGTTCCAATAGCATCATTTTTTCATAATTCATAATCTTCACTTTTTATCTTACTCATTTCCTCATTCTCGTTCAATCATGTTGACCTTTCTTGCTGATTTTTGCTCTTCTTGGTTCTTTCTATTTGTCCGCATTAGTTTAGATTTCGATTTTTTGATGTTGTAAAATTCATTTTGATTTTAAATGTATGTTTTGTTTAATGTTTAATGAGGTTTTCTGGAGGTTTACTTATTAGTCTTTCTTCAGTGCACTGTCGACGGCTGGAAATCAGAGAGATAACGAAATTAGACATGCAATTATCATCGAAATCTAATGATTGACATTTAGTAACTAGTATTAATTGATTAACTTAGTATAAATAATAATAGCGACAATTCGACAAGAATTTATCAATGTGAGTTCTACCTTTGTCGATGACACGACCGGCAGCAGTGGTAGCCTGGTTGAGAAGGTTGTCCACTTGTCCACTGTGCTTGAGGAACAGTGGCCTGACGATGCGGTTGTAGATCACATTCGTTCCATTATTGGCGATTGGCACGAAGCACCAGATCAGGAACGCACACTGTCAACAATGACAAAAAATGACAAGTGAAATACAGAACACCATCACATTTGATATCCGAAATATTTTAAAAAAATAAGGAGTAAATTCAACAACATTTGTGGGTCGTACCTTGATAAGCCAATAGAGTGGGAACCAGTTGAGGAGGATATCGGAGAAGAATTCCACGACACTGAACAGAGCAAAGACGACCCAGTACATGAGCCACTTGGTGTCATCAGCTGTTTGGGGAGTCTCAATCGCTCGCACCGACACATAAGCCGGGTACACGAATCCAATCAAGTTACACAACAATTGAGCTCCATATCCGAAAATCAACCACAAGGCCACCAGTCCGAGTCCACCTATCACACGCAGGGACAAAAGTTCACCTTTAATACAGTCTGCGAACATTTTTTATTTAAATACACTTTCTTCCTCAAAACTTTAATTGTTCCTCAAGTAACTGCTGACAGATCACCAGTATTCAATCAACTATAGCTATAACGATTATTATTATTACACTTTTGTCTAGCCATTTAATATAGGTATTCAAAAATCTAACAAAGTAATTTATTATTACAAACAAACAAACAAAACAATTTATACTCAATTGAAATATATTTTATTCCAATTCGCAAGGAGAAAGCTCCTCCTAATAACAAAATGCTTAAGAAGTACTTGCAGAACGTGCCCCCTGTCCTTAATAATTCCTTCAAAAGCTTTCTAAAGTCAATTCTATAAGAGGACGACGGAGAGCAGGAAGTTAAGTCAAGTCAAGATCAAGAACGACAGATGAAGAATGAAGAAGAGAGAGGAAAATCAACGGTGAATAAATGCCGAATTACAAGAGAGTACAAGTGAGACGAATAACGCAAGTAAGCACCGGTTCTTCGGAATGGAATGAAACAAAACAAAATCCACTTGCTCGACACAATATCTGCAAACACCGACAACTACAACACAATACCATTTCCCAGTTTCTCCTTGTCTCGCACTTATTTCCCCCACTACTCCATACTTTCCTCTACCCTCCGAAATTTTGAGCACCGGAGGAATGAAATGGAAATACCGATTCCAATGCCAATGCCAATGCCAATCCAAGCCAGTGCCGGTAGAAAGCTGAATTGCTTTATTGCGGAAACTCTAACTCCACCACTGATTTGTTGGCTGTATAGTCATTTCATTCTTGAATTTATTCCCCTTCATTTTCCTTGCATTGCTACAGCTAGGTGTACTACAGCTCTACATAATTATATGACTCTGCACTTTGACTTTCCTTTACTTTACGCATTTGGTTGGATTTGATTTGACTTTAGCCATGCTAGCAAATGTCTCACTCCGACTCCGAGCTGATTTGCGATTGCAGTCTACTCTAATCGCTTGCCGAGGTAATTCCCTAATTGCGTACCTGGAATATCTGTATTCCTGCTGAATATTATGTGTGAGCAATGTGGGAAGGGGAATGTAGAAATCCGATGATGATTACTTCGGTAGATAGCAATGCGGTTTTGGTTCCATTCTTTCTACCCACTGACTGTATAGCACGACCTATAGTGTAACGCTGACTCGCCTCGCATGTCTTGGAATAGTTACCACTTTCATCTCAACTCAAAACCAAACTATTAGTACACACGTATAGCTACCGCAGTTTATTCCACCAGAAACAAAAAACAGAGAGCATTTAAGAGATTCCACTTAAACTAGAAACTACAGTAGAGTTCAAACTCAAGACAAAATGAATGGAGAGAAATTAAGAAAATAGGAAAGGAAAAAAAGCAGGGAAGTAATTTTATGTCTTCAGTTTGTAGATGTTGACAATGACAAGGAATAGTTTTTATTTACTTTACTCCGCTATTCGTTTTATCGTTAGTGTTGTGGGAAGCAGTCGTCAGTGACATTCTAAAGGAACAACATTCTTCAATCAAACTCAACTAAAGCCGAATACCTCTATGTCTTTTCCAGGACCACAGGATTGAGACAAAGACAATGCAAGAGCGAAGATTCGAATCAACTTCAAACAAGGTATTTCAGTATCCCATTCATATTTACTGGGTATCTGCACGGCTCCCGTTCCCGTTGTGGCAAGTGGGAAGGGAGAGAAGGTTGAGCTGAGCCCGTGACATTTGAAAGGGAAGCCAAGAGACTTTTAATTCCTGAGTAGAAGGCGGTTTGGTGGAGGAAAGAGCGAGGAAAATAAAGGAGGAACTAATTTGAGATTGCGACGCGATGCAATTCTACCTGATCGGCATCTCTTTATCCTGGCACTGCCAACTAATACTTTCCGACTAGTTTTTTAAAGTGGTGGTGGCAAATCCGGAACCGGTACCGGTTACCCTTATCGTCACCGTCATCAACATCATCATCATCATCGTCATCATCATCGTGATCGTGATCGTCCTAGCCATAGTCATATAGTAATCCCAGTACCGTGCTTCGGTTATTAGTTCAGAGTGGATTTTGCTTTTGGTCGTTTGCTCTGCATCGGTTCAGTTTTGGTTTTGGTTTTGGCCGCGTGTGCCGGCCCAGGTTCTATAAACATCTATTTTTATGTTGTGCAAGAACAAGAGGAAGACGAGAAAGAGAAGAAATGAGATGAACAAAGCCAAAGTCAAACCATAAGTACCAAAGCATAATTATCGTCATCTCAACATTTCATCTCATTGCATTTCTTCCACCATGTATTTTCTACTCCACTTCTTTCTATTACGATTCGAGCTCAAGACTAGACTAGACTTTGCCTTGTTGAATATCCTGCATGGTAATAGGTGCTAGGTACCTAAATGATCATGAGCATGTCAGAAACGATCATGATATTCATGAGCGTGTTGTGAGAGGCAGGATGGAAAATAATCCAAATCTGTCAACATCTTAATTCCATCCACATATTATCTATGGTGAACCCAGACAAAGAGGAGGAAGAAGACTAGGATAACAAATTGAAAGTCAATTGGAAGATATTATATACATATACGAGATAAGACTAATACCGTTGAATTAAAACTTAGTAACTGTCACATATTATAATCTGGGTAGATATATATATAAATTAAGTACCCACCAATCAGTAATCTAAAAGATTAACAAGTCTAAACTCAAAAAAGACAAAGGACGCGAACTAATTTAATAAGAATTAGGCACCGAAATAAAGTGGAGTTAGAGGATGAATTTCACAATAATTGGACTTTTTAAAAAAATATTTCACACTTTGAAATCCATACAAATGCTAACGGTCAAAAGTGAAAATTTTAAACTGCACCTGAAATTCATCTTTGTTCATCTCGTAATATTCAAAAATAAGTTATAAATACTTTTTATTCTAGACTTTAAAAGGTTCACAAATTAATTTTCCTGTATTCATTTTACACTAACTCTCAAAAACTAAAATACGAATTAAAATTCTCTTCAAATTCTTAATACGAGTTCTTTTTCTTTTCTGAAATCTTTCACGGCAACCAAGCAAATCAAAAGAGCGACACGCAGGTTGTGTGACGCATCCTTCATCCTTCCATCTAGCCACCCACCAGATTACAAAATTACCCACTTTGCGCATTTAAAGCCAGCATTTAAAACTCGATGTTGATAGCCACTAAAAGACCAAGACCGAGACCGGGTCCACCACCCCCAGAATCCCAGAACCATTTAGGTATGTATTTTTCTACATTATCTTTAAAGAGTATTCTACACCTAATCTAAGTAATTGTTTAAGAATATAAAATTCAAGATATAATTATTTAATTGCCAACATCGCCATCGTATCGAATCGCATCGTTATGCTCATGAACATAGACTTTACCTCCAGGACTTTATCTCCATCGAAATGAATGAATGCAACAGCTTTTTTACTCTCCGTATGTGAGACCTGCACGTGGGCACTTCAAAACTGTGCGTCTCCCTCAATCTAAATATAATCTACCTCTGAATTCTCAATCTATTCAATCCACTTAGGTACAATCACCATTACCAACCATTACCATTTGTTACAACCTTACAACTCACAGGTACTCAAAGTCACAATTTAATGCTCACTACAACTCCAAAGCCTACACCTACGCTCCTCAAGAGAGCAAATCCCTGTCATAAAAATACATTCTACAGCCTCGTTATTAATACTCTTTTATGACAATCCGCACACCATAGGGATTTACGATCAACATTCAATTACGAATATAAGAGTACACATTCAAATACTGAATACAACTCTTTATGCGGTTCATTAAATCCTCATACAGAGAGCAATTAATTTAATAATCAATACAATACCATGTAGTCATATTCCAGATAAAATATAGCCACTAGTAAATAGGTACTATACAACAAGGACCTAATACTTTGCTCAATTTTAAATACATTAGAGGTATACCCTGGTCGCTGTAAACCCGTTGTACTTGCAAAAATGTAAAAATTACTATGGAGATGTAAATTTTTTTCAGAAAATCCCACTGCAATTTTTACAAATCTACAAAACTACATCGTATTTACAGCGACCAGGGTATACCTCTATTTAATTTATATTTGACGGCCAAATCATATAAAAAAATATTTCAATTGTGAAATCCTCTAAAATTCATCAATATCCGACATAATCAAAATAAGTAATTAAATATCAATTGCACACAACCAAATTCAGTTCAGACAAATTCGTTCAGCATGGCACGGTAACGAATCATAAGTTCACCCATTCCCACCTCCCAATCACGTGCAAGGCTAGGTGCGAAAAAACGAATTCAAATAAATCGTAATACGTTGACAAATTGACAACGACAAAATCTGACCATAACCAACAACTAATTAATATTGCATTAATCATCCGTAATTAGTAATTAATTAATTAATTGATTCACTATCCTAAAAAAAAATGCAATCTTTAACCTAATTTTCCACTCCTAATTACAGTTACATAATGACAACTGACAATAATGCTCCATTTAGTCATTAGGTTTCATAAACTCACCCTGAACTTTGACATCCAAACCGGACCAAAGGGAAATGACTTTATCCTTTAATTCCATCAAACTCTGAGGCTGAGTTTGAGGTTTTGCAGCGGCACTATCGTTATTTCCCATTTTAACTTTATTTAATAATTTATTCACTTTTCCAAAGCAATTTACCTACTGAAATTATACTCTGCAGAGTAATAAGATCACAACACTGAAGTTGAGCAGGAACAACTAATGATCCTCCTAAAGACTAGTTAACAAACTGTTTAAACCCTCGTTAGAAAACTACACTAAACATTAACTACACAGGCAAGACTCGGAGTGTTTTACATTCTTGTCAGATTAAAAATGTTGACTGTTTGCTTGCATTCGAGAAAGACAGGACAAGCTGAGCTGAGTTGTCTGGTGACAAAACCAAACCAAAGCAAAGGTCTCGATGCCAACGAGAGCAAGTATATTGTACGTGTATGTCGACGTCGAAGGCAAAGCCAAATCCAAAGTTACGCCAGCTGTAAAACTACTGATTTAACTTTAACGTTTCGTTAATATCGACACAGACATCCACGTATACTATAGCAGTTCAGGATTCCTATCTATAAGGCTGTAAAGTGTAAAGTGTAAACTGGGTTCACTGGGTTGATATTAGTAATAGGTAAGGCACTCGAGTTAAATAGAGTTAGTTCTTCTATCAAACAACCACAACAAGGTATACAGTAAATACTAACACCATTTACTATTTATTTAGCAGTGGAATTAGTTAATGCTTTGTACTCCAGTTTGCTAACTGACTCAACAACTGTTTCCACGAGCCAACAAAAATTGTGTGTGAATACTTTAATAGTGAGTGAGCCTAGATGACAGAATATGGAATGGAAGGAGATACCTACCTAGTTATTTCCAACAATATGCTCCTCTCTCACATTCTCAGTCACATTCTTCTGCACAGATAGACGATATTAACATTAGCATTACTATACAAGTGAAAGATACGATGATCATCATCCACGTAGTCCCTACTTTTACTTTATTGAGACAGCGATATTGAAATACACGCTCTGCCTCTGATTTCATTCTGACTTGGGACAAGGTACAGATAGGTAAGCATGCCTCGTTTCCAAACCAATCTATAGCATCGCCTACATACTACATACACAGTCTGTCAGTCTACCCATACTATATGTAGGTACTTTGTTTTATTGTAAATATAAATAAAATGCGTGATGGTAAATGCTTGGCTTTGGCTTCGGTTTGCCTAGATAGGTAAGTAAAGTCACAGCCAAGAAACATCTGGATTGAATTTGGATTGGCTTCACTTGCCTGTGCATTAATATATTATGGTAAGGTATGAAAGCATGTTTCTAGTATTCGTGTAGCAGTGGGTCCAATGTCTGTAGAAGATTCTGATGCTAGTATCATATTAACTTTTATTCAATGATTTCTCCTGGTGTAGTTATTAACTTATGAATGTTAGGGATAAAGTATTGTTGAAGTGTTTGGGAGACTCTCGAAGTCTCGCAGACTCGAAGGTGCATGCGGACACCACGGGGACAAAAAAGAAGAGGAAAAACAAGGTTTTCAATTGCAACCTCTGCTATCACAAAAGCGAATAGCGAGTTAGTTGCGGCTTTGCTAGGTGGTTAGTTAGCACTGCAGAAACAGAAAGGATACAAAGCAAAGGTGTAATTACAAGATATCTGTACAGGATAAACTAGAGAGCTGCTTGCATTGGCTTTGCTTTATGTACTTGGCATTACACTATTCACTATGCTAAGGTTTACTTTACGGTGGAGTGCTTTAATAGCAATTTTCCCATACGAAAGTTCAGTCTGATTTCGCAGTTTGGTAATTACGAGGAATATTATAATGTTCTAGTGTGTGTAGTAAAGATAGGAGATAGGATATTATATGGAGGTAGCGGTAAGTGTAGAGAGTGAGATTTGGATTTAGCTTTAGATTTGAAGTTGATGTAGGAATTGCAAGTGGATGGGGAAAGATAAAATGAAAAGAGAGAGAGACAGAGATAATGAAATTGCACTGATGCTGCTGTTACTATTGTTTGTGTGCTCCTGGGTACCAACAGTTACCGTGCTGTGTCTGTATAAAATAGTATGCAATTAAATCTACGGGTATATCTAGACAAGGATTGTATCTCGTGTTCGTGTCAGAGATTCAAGTTCGTTCAAGGATTCCAGGTACCAAACATGATACATACATTTATACATCTGTCAAAAAGATGCCCAACAGCGGCTTTGTATAGAATGGCAACTAAAAACTAGAACCAGAAAGATATTCAATCTACTACTTCTAGGTTTTTAACACGTGTAATGAATTTGAAAAGAAATATTTAACTATCAAAAAGGTAAACCTGAGCAGCAAGGTACCTACGTAAGACAAGCATTTTCAAATTACGGTGAACGAAGATTACACAAATACACCCGACATCGAACAAAAAGAAAGAAGTTCGGTGTTTTTGAGCAGAACAAATAAAAATATTTTACCAGTACCATGGACTGAGTTTTGAAAATTAATTACCTACAATAACCTGAAAATATACCTGAAGCCGACGAAATTCAACGTCAAAGGTATAAAATCCAAAATTACCTACGTATTACCTACCTTTCAATTCCTTTAAAAATAATTAACAATATCAATAGACCGGAGAACAGAAATGCCCAATAACAAGTTTAATGCATTTGTTTAATCAAATATTACCCACATCATATGTATATTAATTTTTACCTATGTATGTACGTAGAAAGGTAGGTAGGTAGGTCAGTTACCGGCGTTTCAAATTTCTAATACGATGCTACACCAATAGTGCATTAAAAATTTAAGTGAGATGCAACCACATCAACGTTTGCATTGCATCGTCATTTATTAGTCACTATTATCACTATGCCCTTTGAAAGTTCTCCCACGAAGGTGAAATGCATTAGTTGTAAGCTCGTCTCAAGTTTCAAAATTGCCGTACTTTGCACCTTCATGGGAAATGAAGGCATTTAAATTATAATCAAACAAGTACAATAATTATTGTACCTACACTAACACTAGCGTACCTACTTAATTAAAACCAATGAGAAATGCCAATGTCAATACCAAATTCATTACGAGCTGTCTCTCTCAAACTGACTAGGTAGGTGGGTGCTCCAGCGACAGCGACAGTGACTAATCTTATCTGAACTTCGTAATAAGTCAACAGCCGCATCAAAACCAGAACCAAAGTCCCGTCCCGCAATACAAACTATTTGTAATTAGGTAGACATATATTACATGTAAATAGTAGCTGTTTATTTGCCTAGTACTTCTATACTTATAGTCAACGTTCATCACTGCTACTTCACACCCCTTGGATTTTTAATTCCTATAATCCGAATCCTAATCAATTGATAAGCTCCAGTGGCTACAGTAGAACTGAAATTGATCTACTAAAAGCAAACCTTACTAACTCCTAGATGTACACTGTCCCAATAGTGTGAATTATGCATACCTACCTATAAGGAAGTTTAAAGTTGCCTTTACCCAATCTAGGTACGTGTATATTGTGCAATTAACACATTTTCCCTTTCCAATTAATTCCTTAATATCAAATCCTATCAACTCCTATCACTATAAACTAAAGCTTGAAATTAAATTTTAAATCAAAAACAGTTAACTAAAACCAAGCTCAATATCAAAGGCCGTTAACTACAACAAAATGTGCTACTTACTACTTACTAAAAGCATTAAAGCGCTGCAATTATTTCTATTACCAAGAAGATCAACGCAATCCCGATTCATTTGCTTGGGCAGTAATAATGTGCACGTGACCAGCGAATGTTCACCCAATAGTCATGGCACGAAACAAAGGAAGGCCAGACAATTTTATTTTATTGAATGCAATTCTCGATGATGATATAAGGTTCCAAAAAAGCAATGTAATTACCCAACAACCCAACATTGCCATTGCCAGAGCCACAAAAGCAAAGCAAAAACTAAGCGAATTAAAGCCAGTACTTTACTCGAGTTCTACAACCATTATTCTCCCAGATGTATTTGTATGCACTTAATTCTAATTACATCAGGCAGCATGTTCCAAACATATCACAACCACTACTAGCACCAGGCACCAGCTTTGCTTTTGGCTTTGGTTTGGACTTAGACTTCGGAAAAAATCACACGGTAAGTACCTATTGCAACAGCAGAAACAACTAAGAAACTACATCATATATGTATTATATAATTATGGAAGTACAATCTCTAAACTCTCTTTTGAGCTCAAGTGTAGAGCATAGACTGGTTAAATTCAAGATAAAGGTAGTTGGAGTACGTTCGTAAAATTTTGCTTGATTCGACTCCCTCCGATGATGTAACCGTCAATACAGTATTTTATACCCAAAGGCTTTCTACCTTATTACTAAAAGTTTTCCTCAGTGTAAATATGGAATAGCAGCACCATCACCAACACCAGTATCATCCAACTCTAACCACAAAGCAAGCCAAAGCTAAACCACAAGCGCAATAGTTCCAAATGCAGATAATTATAGTTTATACAGAATGTTCTAAATGATATTGGTATTATTAGAATCTTAATGACAGTATTTCCACAAAAGCTGCTCTTCCTTACAGTCGTTATTACTCCGAAATTAGTCAATATAGTTGACATACCGATTTCGTTCTACTAATTATTCCCTTAGCATACGGATAACGTAAAAAATGAAATATTATAATGGACAATGAACTACCAACAAATAAAGACTTGGTAACACCTATCTGCTTGGTGCAAAGGAAAATAAAATAAATGGCAATAAAATGAAGTTTTGAGCAAAGTACAAGCCAAGTCAAAGTCAAAGTCAAGTCAAGCCCAACCAAGCCAAGCCAGGCCAGGCCAGGCAAAGGAGCAAGAGCCGTCATTATTTTTACTTGCCCTTAGGACTCGGTTGCATAATTACATGCCATAACCGGCTTTTGCTTGACTTTGACTTTGCATCTTCGCTTTTAATAAATGATCAACTGGATACTGATACATCAATGTGCTTAAGTAGCAAGGTGTGCTGTGGCTGTGAAAGAAGATTGCGATTGGGTTGAATTCAAGTTCAACTCCAAATCCAGTCAATATCTGTAATCACATCGATACGATGGGAAATCATATAAAATGAAACTAATCAAGCATTTAATACAAATTCGCTGATACTGACTCTGACGATGACAGCTGTCAACTAAAATAGAAGATAGTGTAGTTGTAGTTAGAGACATGAATTGACTAAGGAATACCCAGACATAATTTATGTGCATAGAGACCCATCACCCTCCAGACAGCATTATTCCAATGTATTCCATCCTCTTAATTATTTGAGTTGACTCAAAATTTAAATTCCTAATGCTAATAATTGCACAGCTAGTTATAAGCAAAGCCAAAGTCAAAGCCAACGAGGTACGGCACTAAATAATTCTAACTGCAAATTGAAACAGACACGAAGAGAATCACCATATTAGTCATCACATTATCCACATCCACATCGATGTACATTGTGGATTTTGGTTCGAGTTAAGTAAACGGAACCAAGTAGAATAAAGATGACTAATACTAACACTAACTAATAAAATGCTTCCGTTCAAACCTCCGTCGCATAGTCGTCATCGAAGCCATGTACTGTATACATGATGTGTGTGTAGATAATTAATTCCTAGATAGTTTTTGCGGTCAATATTTCTCATTTCAATATGTCAAATAATTACATAGATCCTTGCTTAATAAATTCACAAACTAAACCTTTCATTAGTTATATTATGGCCAAGACGTAAGAATGACGAAATGACTGTGACTGCGTGTTTTCATAGCAAGGGTGATGGTGATATTTAAATAATTATTGTTGTTCATGTAGTTTAGTGAAGTAGGTACATAGCTCTAATTTGAGATTGTGCCATGCGTGCTCGTTGACAGTTTAAGATAGCTACTGCAGTGTGGGTATAATAACCCAAATCAAAATGTTCATGTACGTACATACTAAGATATTTCTACAATACACTATTTACTCGCTACTACTTTTAACTGAGCAACACGTTGGTGTTGACATTCTTTAAATCCACGCCCAAGCATTGCATGAACATGAACCTGATATGACACATGGAGGTAAACTACTGACACTGACAATGATAGTTAAACTAGTGTAGAACAATTTTAAATATTAGAATAATATTGATGTTAATGTCCAATGTAGATCGTGAGAACAATAAAGCAACAAGGCATTGTTGGAACACTTACAAATTAACAGAATGCAGGTCAAAGGGAAGTGTAGAAAATAAAATGAAACACATTTCGCATTTAAATGAACCGTGCTAATTGCTAAGAAGGAAAGATAGGACAAGATCAGGAAGTTTCAGAATGAAGGATGCCATTAGAAATGACGAATTGCTAATTTTAAATGGTCTAGAATTTCCTTGGTGTCATGTGAATTTTTTAATGCACATTTCTAATTAAATTGACTACAGGGAGTAGGTGTAAAGTTAACTTCGCTCTAACAATGAAAAATGAGTAATTGTCAGGATCAAGAACAGGAATATGATAAGATCCAGTGGAAATCCATCCTCCGTAAATAATGCTTGGGATTCTATTGACAACGGATGAAAGAAGAGAAAACAAATAGTAAGTGAGTTGACATTGTAAAATTACTGGAGTTAAATCAGATGTACTCAAGTATATAATCTAGTAAGGCTAATTATCAACGTCAATGACAATGATTGGCGCTCGAGTCCTATCCTATCTATTAATCTAGCAGCAAAGCAACTAATACCGGCTGTTGAGTTAGCTGCGTGTGTAATTAGCTCCATTTTCCATGATTACATCATCATCGGCCACCAACCAATGGAAAATATCATTTTGCGGCTTAAATGGTGGCCTGCAAGAGTGCCCCAGACACCAGAATCAGTACCAGGACGGGGATCAGCAATCAAGACAATTCTTGAAGAAGATGAACAACGAAAGGAGACCTAATGACTGACGACTATTCTATATTTTAAGCGTAAGTCATGTGGAATACGAATATAGAATACGACCAAACCCATATAAGACCGATGGAAACAATAAGTTCCTAGACGAATAAAAGCATCAACCAACAATGAACAACACAAACCAAGCTATATTTGACAATGACAAGGCTAACCAACGACCAATGATTTTAATTGTAATTACCATCTCAAATGAAAATGCTCACTCTGATGCCTGACAAAAGTCATTGACTGGGTAGCACATTCGAATTAAAGAATAATAAAATAGATGATAGTTGATGTTGATAGTAAGTAATGTTTCCTATCTGTCCGCCTGCATTTTCATTTCAACCATGCTTTCGACTACCAACTGCAGATAAAGTTCAGCAAAGACGATATCAAATATATAGAAATCCGTATTGCAAATGCAATCAATGATAAATAATGGTAAATTACCTGCGACCAGATAGAGTCGTTTCACTCCCGTTTTCTGTTCCGCAATTGCCAAAAGCTCGGTCACTTTGTTCTTCTCTTGAAGTTGTTTCTCCAAGTTGGCCAAAATAGATTGTAGTACAGCCGCCATTGTAAATAATTTACTAGGTCTGGTCCTGGTCTGAAAAAAAACTGAATACGAACACGAATACCCTTTGTTTGCTTGGACCACGAATTACGAAAGGTCTTTGAAGAGCTCCAAAATTTGATGGAAAAACAGCCGGAAAAATGACGTGCTTGATGCTGGTGGCTGTCACTTAACTACAGCGTGACAGAGAGGGATGACTGCGATTGCGAAGCGAGGTAGAAAAGTTGAGTAAATGAAGGTTAAATTAAACTAACTACGAGAGCCTGAACCACAGTCCAAGAAGACAAGAACAAACGAGTCGTTTCTGCCTTTAGTTTCTATCGCCCAATCTCCCAGTCTTCCAACTACCAATGTTCCAATACACCTTCCCACTTCTCCCAGCTCTAAAGCATTCCCGAACATACACACAACTCCAACGACCATACAGAGCCGTTCACAACGTATACTATAGAAAATTCTTCCAACATTTACCACAACATCCTCTTCAGAATTCTAGAAATATCTCACGCACCATCAAGCGTAGGTATTTATGTTCAATTTAAAAGAATTATTGCAACTTTGCATTTGATAATGTATGATGACGATGGACGATTTGTACATCGTCTTTGTAATGTTTTAAGAAAGAATTGTTCAATAATAAACGGAAGAAACATTACCCACATTGATATTACAAGTAATTGTCCCAACTACACATGGTTTCTCCCAACCGAAATTTTTCTATACTCGTAAAATTAAACCGACTCCGAAATTTTTAAATGGAACAAAGGCGACTCCAACAATAGAATTCCACAAGCTTGGCGAATTATATTGCCAGCGTTTTTATTTTTATCCCCTTAATTTAGGGCAATTCAATTGATTCGCGTTTCTACTGCTCTATTACACTAGGCATTATTAACCTAGTGAGTCCTTCTTTCGCTTCCAGAGAAAAAATAGTAGAATCAAGTAATGGAACCAAACAAATTGTTACAAACTTACTAGTTAGTCTTATGTTCGTTTTCAAGATTTTCCAAATTTTTCTTATTAACCTTGTATCCTTTAAAAAATAGCAGATCTATCGTTGTGTGAAAAAATGATGTTCTGGACACAATGCATTTTTACTGTAATCCCCCTTGTTCAAATCGTCATTTATGTTAAGCTCCTAGTGCAATATTCAGTTCGTTTCGTATACTGAATGCCAGAATTCTACCTTCCCATGGAACTCTCCGGCAGCAATGCAGGAAGCCTAGCATTCGGTGAATTCATTGCACTATTTTAAATAATGCAAGATTCCCAGGAGCGTTTCACAACTTATACAAGTAAAGGGGGAAACTTTTCAATTTTTAACATACAGTTTTAAAGGCGGGGAGTACAACTCCAGCTCAAGTTTAATTTGTACACATTCCCTAGACTAATTTTGTCCGCTGTGCGACTGTGGAAGACAGCGGGGAGGAAGCTAACTAAATAAATGACGATAAATCCAAAAATTCAACCACACGTCGAAAGCCGACCGACGTCAACTTAAAATCAAAATCCCTATGCTCATCCTTCCGGGCAGGAATTTTCCGGTTTCCAATTAATTTTTAATTCCAATTTAGGTACTTACCTTTGCTATGAGTGATATGAGTTCACTTATTTAAGAGCACAATTTTAGGACGCGTTTAATCTAGGAATGCCCACGATGTGATATGCGAAAGCATTGCTCTTTAATGACTAATCGTAAGGAATTAATTCTACCCCTGAATTTTTTACTTTCGGTAGATTTATGATTCCGGAAATAATAGTATTTATTGAGATTTTAAAGAAGATTTTGGAGTTGGGTATAATGAGTTATTAATTATTATATAAAGAAATAAAAGACCTTGATTTGGAAAAAATGACCTTCTGCGATACTGAAGAAAGAGTATTCTTAGAAGTATTTGCAAATGTTATTATGGAAGACTGCTCAAGTGGACATTAATAATGGCATGACGTAATATAGGGATTGTAAAGGGCCGTCATCATCAAAGAAAATAAATTATTTCTGTTGTTCTCTAACAATTTTCATGTTACCCATACGGCCATTTTCAACATATGAAATGTTATATAAATGTACAGTAAACTCGGGAACATATGACTAATGTGACGTCACTTCCTCAGAGTAACATTAGCTAACATAAATGCAATAAAGAGTAAAGACAATCTAGTCAATGTCAGTGTAAATGAATGGCATGTTTATTCCTTCTTTTTTTGTAATTTCTCCCACACACACTCTATCACTCCGTCGTACTCTATTCGATATACTGCGGATAAATTACCATTTTTTGTTTTTTCTCCTCGATTTAGCAGACATTAGTGGTAGAATAATAATAATGTGAATCAAATTCAATAACATGTCATCTCGTCCACGTCTCATCTCATCTTCTCCTTCCTCCCTCTTAACGCTACAACACTGGATTATTGGTTATTATCTTGTATGCAATATACTGGATTGGATCATCAAAAAACCACCTTTACAATTAGGCAGGCGTAAAAACAAAAAAAGTTGATTCTCAATAATGATTTCAAATATGGAAAAATTATTGAGCGCGATAACATTTGGTATTGTTCCGTGTACAATTGTCTTAAAAAAAGAAACAAACAAACACATTCCCTTTTCCACCTCCTGTTTTTTTTATATTTTTTATTTTATGTATAATAAGAATTTCTTCAATAGTTTTTCTCTCTTCCTTTTTATTTTTCGATTTAAGGGCATAACATGGACCAGGTTACAGTTTGTCCAAATATTGTTGAAGATCTGGAAGACCTTCCTTCAATCCCTTACGCTTACGGGTATCCTAGAATTGATAAAAAGAAACATTTAAAATCCAGCTTAAAGCTTATGCGGCGTCACTGCATGAGTAGCTTTAGTTTAAATGCATCAAGATAATTAATTTGTCAAAGAGATCAGTACGGCGAGCGCGATTTCATCAATGAGAATCTCAGTGTTTACGAAACTAAGTAATGCGCTTCATCATCTCGAGCTTTGACAGAATTAAATTGTATGATGTATTTAAAAACTGAGAAAACGAAAGTGGATCTTCAGATTGACTTACTTGTACAACACCGTAGGGTTTGCTTCCGGTTTCGAATGGATCTCCGGGCAAAACTTGCCAATGGTCAAACACGCATTGAGGGAAGGCCTGGCCACCAGTATTACTTCTCAAATCAGCAGTGAAACCGAATGATTCATTGACAGGCAAGTAAGCCTTAACGACGAACATGGGAGTTCCCGCAACCTTGAGAAAAAGAGATTAAGAAATTAGCTACAATTATGGGGAAAAGTTTGCTACCATATTGATCTCCTTTCAAAATCTCGTAACTAGTAATTAAGTGCGAAAAGATCAGTACGGCGAGCGCGATTTCGTCAACGACGTGAATCTCAGTGTTTACGAAACTAAGTAATGCGCTTCATCATCTCTCATAATCATCAGTAATTGCTTAAACAATTAGCAGCTATACGTAGTCAATTAATGGGGTAATTATGTGAAAATGGAGAGAAGTAAACGTACTTGATTTTCTTCGAATACAATACCACGACGACGATTGAGTACACCATAGATTCCTCCGACGGCATTCTCAGGACACTGGATTTCACAGAGGTAGACAGGCTCCATGAGACGTGGGGCTGCCGTTAAAGCACTAGCGTACAGGCATCGACGAGCCGTTGGAATAATTTGACCACCACCACGATGAATGGCATCAGCATGAAGAGTCACGTCATAAATGTTAAATCGAACTGATCGCATATTTTCTTCGGATAAAACACCCTACGAATTATCACGAACAAAAGCACGTATTAATTACCAGAACAAAGACCTTCCCACGGTCGTCAAAATGATTCAAGTCCATGCTAAAGATAAACTGAATCGACTGTATTCCTCTAATTAGACCTGAAATACTATGGAAAGTAGATCAGAGCACTTACAGGAACTTTGGTTTCCCTGACTCCTTGCATTTAATACCATGTGACTCCTCGATTCGAGGAATTGAGTGCTAAATGGGAGTAGAACCAGGGCGGTAGAATAAATACCCGCAAAAACAAAAACCGGATGTGTAATAATACCTCCTTAGTTGCCCATTGGAAGCCAGCTACTACTGAATCCTTAATTTCGTTCAAATATTGGACTCCCTTTGTGCAATCCAACATCAAGTTAGGTCCAGTTCCGTCAGGGCCGAAACACCAGATTTTCCTGGCTTCAGTAATATCATACTCGTACTTATCGCACAAGTAACGAGCACGGATCTTGAAGTCGTCACGGGGATTAACTTCACCCTGAAGGCAGAAAAACAGCAATAATTAATATTTGCAAACCCCTTAGGATGCATGAGCAATATCATAACAGTACGAAATTAATTTCAGCAGGATATCAATAGTATCAAGTGACTTACATTGTCAATATCCTCAGCAAGACCATCGGGCATGGGGACAGCTTTCATGAAAAGACGATTATGCTTATTGGGAGATTTGGACAAGCACATCTGATCGGATTCTTCAGATACGGTTTCACGGTATGAGACAACAGGGTCAGACTTTTTCAATGGGATACCGGCATGATCTTCTTCCAAATCCTTGAGGCAAATTTCCAAATGGAGTTCACCAGCTCCGGCAATAATGTGCTCGCCGGACTCTTCAATGATACATTGTACCATAGGATCGGATTTAGCCAGACGCTTCAAACCTTCTACCAACTTGGGCAATTCAGCGGGGTTCTTGGGCTCAACGGCAACACGCACGACAGGGGAGACACTGAATTTCATGACCTTCATGTTGTGAGCATCCTTGAAGGTGGTGATGGTTCCGGTCTTGACCAAGAACTGATCGACACCGACCAAACCACAGATGTTACCTGCATTGAAAAGACAGAATGAGCACGGTCAATAGAATGATTAAAATACACGGCGAGAGAATACAAAATAGAAATTAAACTCTTCTCGAATTTCTTACCGCATGGGACATCTTCAATGGCTTCAACATAACGACCCATCATGAGGATGGTTCGCTGAATGGCCTTCTCAGCAACGTCTTCCTTCTTGCCGAAGACGAAGTTGGGTCCCATGATCCTGGCCTTCATGCCGGTGGCAACGACACCAGAGAAAACACGACCGAAAGCGTAGAAACGTCCCTTATCAGAGGTGGGTACCATCTTGGAGACGTACATCATCAAGGGAGCTTGGGGATTGCAGGTCTTGATACCAAGAGCAGCCTCATCGTCATGAGGTCCCTCGTACAACATTTCCATACGGTATTTCTGGGCAACGACTGGAGATGGGAGATGGATGGCAATCATCTGCAACAAAGTTTCTCCAGCAGGCAACCAAGTTCTCATGACAACCTTCAACAATTGCTTGCCGTCCTTGTCCTTGTCCTCGGGTTTCAATTCAATGTTCAATTTCTGGAGGAGACTGGCGGTATCTTCCTTCTTGTAGTTCATGATGGCATCGAAAACCTGGAGGGTTCCAATTCAAACATAAGTATTAGTTGCTAAATCCACATTAAACTCATTAGTTACTTTTCACAGAATCTGCGTTATCACATCTTAACTAGCTTTAATTTAGAGACAGAATCATACTCAGATGGCCGTTCTATATATCAATCAAGAATAATTCAGAACAGGTCTGTGAAAGAACACTCATCATGGTACATCGACAAGAAAGAAAGAGTACATATAATTATGCATTTATGATTGTGTCAAATATGTGAAGCTTGTTGTACCTTGAAGATGGGGTCGAGTACGTACATGTTGAATGAACGCTTGTTATCATCATCCTTCTGCTTGGCCCATTTCTTGGTCTTAAGATTGAAGAAATTGTCTCCCCACAACTTGGTCATGAGCTTGTTGACATCGATCTTGAACTTGTCGGCGTACATTTCGGAGAACTGTTTCAAAGTGAAAGCCCATCCGTGGAGACCTGAACCGAATCCTACGCTACCCTTGCTAGGATCGACCTGTCAAGCAAAAGGAAATTGAACAGGAGATTATTAAAGGTAATTAAGACATACTAATAAGATGTACTACCCCGCACAATAGGTAAAATATTTACAACAACTGGACACTTACTCGGATTTCACCCATAGGACCAGAATCGTCATTGTAGGTGGCGATGATGACGTTGACGTTTTCGACAATACGTTGGAAGGTTTGGTACAAATCCTCAGTTTCCAATTGCAATTCGAGAAGAGCACGGTCCATCTTGTTCATGAACAGGATGGGCTTGATTCTCTCAGCAATAGCTTGACGAAGTACAGTCTCGGTTTGGACACACACACCAGAAACGCAATCAACGACGACCAAAGCACCATCGGTGACACGAAGAGCGGCTGTGACTTC
>JAAXYX010000513.1:0-37045 GCA_036851915.1 Ptenothrix huangshanensis
AAAACTGAAAAATAGGCAGGGCGAAAGGCTAGATCATCACATTCCTGAAAAAAAGGCTAGGCAAGAGGTAGGCGAATTTGTTTGCCGACCATTGGACCTACCTGAAATCAGTTTTATCGCACATGTCCCAAGCCGAAGCATGGCAAATAACTTCCCTGTTTTCGGGTTTCATTATCATTGCTTTGTCTCCATACGCAACTTTCATATCATCTAGACCCAATGACATGAAGAATTCATTTGCGATGTTAAAAATTTGCTTCCGTTTCCTTAGTTCATTCTGCCAGGAAGATGTCTGCGACGTGGAAATAAAATTAATAAAATTGTACTTCACATAAAGAGGCAGGTACCTACGTGATACATTTTCAAATCAGATAAATTTTGAGATTTCTATTGACAATTTTGAAGAAAAGAAGCCAAAACCTATTTTGAGTATGTGCATACTTAATTATTTATTGATGAATCAAAAATGGCAATATTACCGCATTCTGAAGAGCTTTTGTAATGTCAAACGCTGGCTGCCCGGGTGAAGGGAGAACATAAGGTAAAACGTATTCCCAGGACTGGGACCACATGTTACCTGTTCAGTTTTTAATATAAGCATGTGACTAAGTAACACTACAGACAGATTTTGAAATATTCGTTTACAACCGCATGTTATCACAGCGCGTGTAATTACCTATAATTATAAGATACTTTATGTAGTAGGAAAAAGCGAGCATGTTGTATTTACCTAAGACGTGAGCTTTCATAGGTCCATTTGGGTCCATTTGGGTGAATTTCTTAGAAAGTTTATACCGAACGTAGTTATACAAAGGTTCATAAAGTTCAGTTTTAACTTTTTGCCAAACAGCTTCCAAATCGTCTCTAAATTCTTTTGTGTCCAACTCGTACCGGAGAAGCCAGAAGTCTCCCATATTGGCATAGCCTATAATTATGTTTCGGTAAAAAAAAATGTACGTCTTATCCTTTAAAGCCTAATTTAGTATTTCCAAGATATATAAACTATTTACCGTTTGCTATCGCTGCCTTGTTGCTCAGTTCAACATATTCAAGATATAATGATCTCATTTTCTTTCCCGTAGCATCGCGCCAAGCTTTCCACAAGTAAGCCAACTCATCGTAATTTTCTAACTTTCCCAAAATCTCCGTAAGATCTAGAAGAAAATAAAATCAAAGTATGTTCTTATTCTCGATTAAATACTAGATTAATATCTGCACATTTGCTAATTACTGTATAAAATATCGCCATCCATAAAAAAAATACCTGGCTCCAAGGTCAATCCTTCAGTTTCCAAGTCACAATTTCGCTTTTTGAATGGGCATACCTTTGCAGTTCCGTAAATTTTGGACATTTCTGATAGTACGTCATTATACTGTTAATGAATAAAGTAAAATTTCATGGATTAATGAAACAAGAAAATTAGAATTCCATCTGATAATTATTTACTCTTTGGTACTTTTTAACTTTTACTAGTTTTTTTTACCCTTCTCAGATCTGTGGGGTTTAATTTAGAAGTTCCAATAGCCTTCATAAATTTCAGTTGCCTTTTTAAAAATTCGTTAGGATGGACACTTTCTATGTCAATTTTATCAATAGTTTCTGCAAATTCCTTGGACTCAAATGCGGCTAAGGCAAGGTTAGCTTCGGTCAGAGCTGCTTCGGCCTTTGAATTCGTTAAATCCGTTTGGTAAGCGAAATCTGCTACAGCTTGCTTGTTGCAAAACTCGGAAGCTTTCTGCATGCAAGTACATAATCACATTTGAATGATAACAAAGTTAAATACGTATACATTTGACGAGTCAAGGGAGAAGCTGCAACTTAAATTCATATCAAATTTACCGTTTCGTAGTGCCCAGAGACGTACTCAGCAACGGTTCCAAATTCCGCTAAAATAAGACACATTTAAATTTAAACATCTGAATTGAATTGATTCACCTTTTGTGGTCCTTGATATTGGATTATTCTAGAAAGAAACCATAATGTTAGCTCACCTGAAAATCCAGCATATTCCCCGTTGACAGCCAACTCTCTGTCAATGTATTGAAATAATGGTTCAAAGTATTTAACAAGAGAACTGATGTCCATTTTCTCACTACCAGTTAAGACCTTAAGAGCCTTAGGCCATGGTTCCTTGAATCCTAAATTCATCATTTCCCTAGAATATCAGCAATCAATCGAATAAGTACAGAAAACTTGACACTGATGCTTGTAAATTGTTTCAAAGCTTTGTATAGTAATTATTAGTATGACATCCAATATTACAAACACGGCTACTTAAAACGAGGTGTAACTTATGATCTAATTAAATGCTATTAAAAACTAAACTAATGTTGACTGCATGAACTAGTGTGAAACAATTGGGTTTTCACCAATGATTAAACACATAAGTGCATACAACTGCACCATCATCTTTAATCCCATAAAAACAGAATAAAAATATCCATTTACCCAAACTTCTTGCCAGCTTCTAGGCTTCCGGCAAAATCACACTGGTATAACGGTTTTGAATTGACATCACTGGAATTGTATTCCCCAGCAGCAATACACATGTGCTCGTAAAATTGGAATTGAAGAATGTGACTGATGAAATACCGGATGTACTCAACATTGCCTACGATATGGTATTTTGCTGCAGCATCTAAACCTTTTGAATTTGGGTCTCTTGGGGAAGGAGGAGAAATGCCTTGGTTCTTTTCACGGATCTCCCACCACTTACTGTTGTACTCTTCCTCTGGAATTGAGCCGTTGAATACACCCCAGCGCCAGCTGTCCATGGAAATTGCAAATGGGAAGAACGAAAACTGGAATATAAAATGGCAACAAAAAACATAATAGTGACCACTATGAATAGAGGCAGAGTGACTACCCAGGGCAAAGAAATTAAATGTGTTCTCCTTCTCCCACAGAGACGAAGGCTCGACAAAAACCTAAAAGTAGATAATTGTGCAGTGTTTACCTTTTGCAGAGCCATAAGATATAAAAAGTTAATATCTGTTTCAGAGACTTTTGCTTTAGCATCCTTGGTGGTCGGTTCACACAAACCATCCAAGCCAAGATCCAATCCAAGTTTACACTGTAGGTGCGATGGGGTTGTTACTGCCAGGGCAAGGGCATCACCAATTGCTTCATGAAAACCAGGGTTTGCTCCATCGCGGAAAATAAAATGCTCGTTTGTGTATGCCATGAAATACGCTATGTGCCCCATCTATAGAGTCGAGCAATACAATAAATAATAGAGACTACCGCACAACACAACTCATATTCAGAATTCGTGAAGCAGTTTTCCTGTTTTCCATACTAACTTAATAATACTTGAATAACTTGAAGAACTATCAAACGTAACTAGTTCAATTTTACCTCGTGATGAACGGTGACCAAGTCGTCTTGGTTGACTTCTGTGCACATTTTGATTCTGCAATTGAAAGAAACCGCAACATTCAAACTTTTTTGGTTTTAGTTTGAAGTTATAGTTACATAAATGCCTATTCGCATGTAATTATGTAAATCAAGAAATGTGAAATTATGACAAAGTAAGTATCAGTAATGATGTGATGTCAAAACATGTTTTATTACTTACCTGAAATCCTCATTACCCTTTCCTGTACAAAAGTCTTCTGCGGAAGCATGGCATTGCACTTCCTTATCGTTCGGCTTTTCTATCATACTTTTCTTCCAAAATGTTTCGGTCATTGGCGCAAGACCCAGTCCTGTGAAAAATTCATCTGCTACATGAAAAATCTTTTCCACAGTGTACTTATTTTTATCCATGGCTTCTGTTGCATCGAGAGAAGGTGCTTTAGGATAAGGCTTTGTCGAACTATCCAGTGCAGTCCAGTCTTGAGCCCACATGTTCCCCATTAAATTAGCCGGTAGATTGCCGAATTTTTGGATTTTGTCAGCGTACTCAGGGTTTTGTCGGAGCTTCATTCGTACGTATGCGTGAAGCTTGTTGTAGGTTGGTCTCAACTGTTCCCAGATATCAAGCATCTGTTGTTCAAATATTGTCGCTGTCCACCCTTCAGTTCCGTCGTCGTAAGGAGCTGCCCATAGGTCGCCCATATTTGCGTACCCTATAAAATAAAATATAAAATAATTACATAGGAATAACTTGTCCAAATTTATGGAGCTTACACAGGTATTTGTGTGTAAAAGTAAAGGCATACCATTCGCCACAGCATATTCATTTTGAAAGTCGATGAACTTTTTGTAGTTCTCAGTTGAGACGCTTTGACTCAGCCTGTCATGCCAGGCCGTCCAGTAGTACTCTAATTCGTCGAAATCTTTTGCTTCCCTTAGATGTTTCTCCAACTCTGTATTGTAAAATTATTGAATTAATTGTAGCTACCTAAAACTTACTATGCAACCTGAGTTGCATTATGCTGCTTGTAGGGAATCTTCACTATTGCAATTTTTTATATAATTGAAACATCTATACAATATCTGTTAAAATGCAAAATTAGGTGTAGTAACACATGGCATAATAATTATAATTATATCGTTGCAGATGCAAGCAATTGAAACTTATCTCATTGTACAATCTTAGTATATCCCGTATGCCCCTCTCCGTTTTGCAAAATTCTGTTAATGCACGTCGTTCAGCTAGTTATATAAATAGTGACGGTAACATCAGAAAATATTTGCCTGCTATAATTCAAAAGCTTCTTGGCAAAAGGGATTAACGATGAGTTCAAAAGGGTAATTTTACAGGATTACCACAAAACTCGATGGACTTATCTGCTTGCTGCTTTTAACGAAAATTGTCTTCTTGATAATGTGTTTAAAAATAGTTACAATATAGCCTTTAATATTGTGGCTGAAGAAACCTCTGAACCCCCAAAATGGAATGGCTACCCCTCTGTCAACAAGCTCTTCAATTGTAAATCTTCCTCTACTAGCACTCTGTTTAGTTTTTGCTACATTTGTACTACTAGCATCCTACAATCATTTTGGTTTAAGAAAATCAACGATGACTCTTCGTTTATTAGCTAAATAGGACTTCTAAATGCATTTACTTAATGGTTCAAAAGAAACGATCGTTTTAAAATTGCCGTAAACGCTTATATGGGAACTTTAATTTTTCTGATTAGGCAAGAGACTTTGTGGATTTTATTGAGCACGACATTATATATGCACTGGTTGTGTAAGTAACATACCTGGTTCTAAACTCTGATTCATTTCACATCCTATGGGATCGGATTTAAAATCTTCATACTTGCACACCTTTGTCTCCGCATACGCAGTTTCCATTTTTTCTCGTAACTCATTCATCTGAATCATTTGTGAAAGTAAATAATATTTCATGTCAGCATATGGAATCTTTTGCTAGGGGAATTGAAATACATTGTTTTGCGGTATTTTAAGGGCCATTTTTGTCTAACCTGACCAACGTTTTCGGAGGGCATTTTTGATGGTCCCTTGCTGGCCAGAAATTGAAATTCCCTTCTGACTTCTGGTGTTGCGTAGGTTTCCCAGTCCGGAAATTGGGTATTAATCTCATCCTGGACTATTGCTTGAAACTCGAGATATTTATTCAAAGCTTCCGTCTTGAGGGAAGGATATTGCATGAAATTACAAATGGAAGCGCTTACAAGGCTGACAGCAAATCCCATTTAGAAAAATAAATAAACTTTATGTATAATTATAGGTGATTATTAACAAACATCCTTACGGCTTCCTTTGCATTATCAGCGGTCACATCTGTAATGTATTTCCACCTCGCGGTCATTTCTTTATTGCACTCGTCTGAGTACCTGCCTTCTAACGTTTCCAAATATATCTTCGCTGCATCTTCATCAAATGGAGTGTGTGAGTCTTGAGTACTATTAAATTTCGAAAGTGGAGTCCCGAGAACATCTGAGAAAATAATTAGGGAAACTAAACTAATTAATTTAAGATGAGTTATTAATTTGGCCATGTTTGTAGTATTAAACCACGCACAGGCAGTAACGTATCTGAACTTGTTTATTCCACGTTGGGTGTGACACTAACTAATTATTTTGCTTGGCATAATTACTTCAATATGATTTTCACCTCATTCTCATTGTTCTGAGTACCATCAAGACTATCGAGATTAAACAAGGAGGAAAGTAATTGCAAAATATTATTCTAGTTATGATTAGGTGATAATCTACTCCTGCTCTTTTGCAGAATATCACAGATAACATACAAAAGTCAAGTTTGTAATTGTGCTATTTGCAATGATAAGATTAATTTAACGTAGGACTTCAGAGCACGTACACAGGTACCGTGAGGCTTCCGTAATTAATTGGAATTCAGCAAAATATTTGAACATTGTCCATTACCCCTGTAAATTTTGCAGTTGCCTGGACGCGCATTTGAAATAGTTTCAAGCCGATTTCATACATCAGATTTACGGTAGCTGAATTACACTACATCCATGCTAATTCGTATATTCAGTCAATTATTTGGTATTTCCAGACATTTTGTGCTTGACATGTACACAGAATCTTATCTCTAGAACAATACAAGGTAATCGTAACTTACATTCAGTTTGATTTGTAACCTTATCTAGAAACTATTATACTACAAGTACTGTAATCAATCGAAACTGTCCACTCATATTTAAATTTACTATATTAATGTCAGCGAATTGCAATATTTCCACAAATGGAAAAATGTCGTGGTATGCAGCATTATTGTTTAAACGCGCAAACTTGAAAACTTATTAAACAAACGTATGGGATGCAAGCAACTAAACAGTACATAATTAGAATTACATTACAGGTGCATAGGTATTATTTATGTGAGTATTCGATCCCCTAACAGAGTCATGATAAAAACTGAAGGATCATATTGACGGCATTTGTATTGTGTAGAATGAACAATTAACTGTGTTGATGCTGCAACACTGATTTTCATTAACCTATTTGCATACCATTATCATCGAATAGGTGTGTTTGTATGAATCATCACTCATCACAGTAATAAATGACATTCCTGAAAACTACAATTAAACTACAACCACAGCTGCAGTCATCAGAAGCTCCGGAACCGGGACCTTGCCCCATCCAGGGTTTGATGGTTGTCCTATGCGTTAACATCAGGTAGGTGTATACCATTTTATCCAAGTTTGCTTGAAGCAGTAGTATTGTTGCTGTTGTTGTTGATGCTATTAGTATTGTTATTAGGCTTAGACGGTTCATCACTTCACTGGCTTAAAGTATAAAATGATAGAATCCGCATTTAATTCATCTTCATCCGTGATAACGATAGTAAACAAAAGATCTTTCCTAGTTGTGGATCCTCCTAATTTTAGAATCATTCTGAATAAAGTATGTTTTTATGGCTTAAAGGGATCACCAATAATAACTGTTGGTGCTTAAGAGGATAGAATACTAAAAAATATGAATACATATACATACAACAGTTGCTGATAAATAACCAGAAAAAATCTCCAGCGTTTTTGTTTTCATAAATGACATTTACAGTTATGTAGAGAGGGGTAGGTTATGGCCAGACCAGATGAGTCAGCTTCAGGTGAATTTAAACCTGTAGGATAATTATAACTTATGAAATCATAGACAATGGTATTACCAGGAAAATGATACTTACACCACCTTCAAAAACACTTTTTAAGGGGAGAGGTTATGCCTTGAAGTTTAGACCTGCATAGCTTAATATAAATGTTAAAATGTTTATTACATATCTTTTATTTTGGTTATTAGTTTAGTGGGAGCTGTAATCAAAAGTTGATTAAATCATAGATAACTTGTTTTAATTTAAATCAATTGCTGTATGGCAAGAGTTTTCCTAGGAATATCTCAATCTCAATTAGCTACTTTCCATCCGTTGGAGTCAATATTTATCCAAAAGATGAAAAAGCAATCTGCGTATTTGTAATAGGTAGATTAGGAAAACAATTTTAAAAAAATTAATTCGATGTGGAAATAAAGTACGCGTCAAAAGCAGTGCTCGCCACTTCATCGAACGCCTTTTGCATAAGGTGCATAGTTCAACGTGGATCCATCCGTCACCTGCTTATATCGAAATCGAACAGACTGATCATTCTCAGAGAGAGACACTGAATAGTCTATATATAACAGCTATGGAAATTCAAACAGAAGCGTGTTTGATAATTATGTAGGTACGACATATATATACCTAGTTTTCCTCAATTTAATTAATAAGGAAGTAATTACATTTAAGTTGTATTACTATTCAAAATTGCAACACGATACTAAATAATTTTAACCATTACGGTCTCAAATAAAATTATAATCATGCAAATATATCATAAATAAATATATCATGTCTTTTGAACGGGAAGAGAATAAATGAATCTACAATGTATGCATATGTAATAAGCGTGAACAAAGGAACCATGCAGTTCTAATAAGATTTATTGACAAAATAGTTGTATAAAGTATTAAATTGTGATATAGTAGAATCTCCACTTGTAAAGTCTATGACACGTGTGAGAGACATCATTTTGAAACACTGTAGTGTGTCATGTCAGTAAACGAATCATGCCTGAAATCTTCAGCATTTTTAATTTCCTGTTTACTTCATATTATGCTATTTATTGCATGACCGTGAAATGATGAGTTAAAGGATACTTTCTTGAATCATAAGTTTTTTAGCAAAGCGAATTTTCTACATCCAAAATAGCAAACAATGATGGCAGTAACAGTTCCCGCTAAAATTCCACCGACGACTATCGTACCAACATCCAGATCATCCTTCCCCATTACGGATTCACGAATAGTCGTAAATTCACCATGAATAGTCTTAAAGGATTCATTCACGTGCTCGTATACATCTCTATCTTTAACTACGGCTGCAGCTACGAAATAGCATTTAACAAGAAAATTAGTTAGTTTGCAAGTCTAAAATTAATATGCTGTATGTGACAGTTCAAGCTTGAATGACGCACAATAAAAAGCAAACGATGCCAAAAGTAAACTTATGTATGTTGCGTGTAAAAAGCACAAATCCCATTTTCTAAGCATTTTAAAAAATTAAACCAATTAAAAATTTTGCAAGCAATATGTTAAAGGTATACATTCAGGCCGATATAAATTTTGACAAAAAACACTTTATGACATTTGAATAAAGATCAATCAATCCATATTTTACTACATTTAATTTACTCAATAGTTAATACCTATTTTAATGATAATGTTATAATAGCGATTCCATCATTGAAAATCAATGACGCGACATACACTACTAAAGCGAAACGCAAACGAAAGTTTAAATGTATAATAATTAATTTATTGTAAAAGTGCATATAAGCAACCGCTACATTTCGTTACCCTCTACCCTCTAGTCGGAACTTCCTGATTTCTATTTGAGAGGAAGCATACAGACATTACTGTTCCCCATTGGGTTACTAACGAGATTAAAAACTGAAGTAAATATCGATTCCGGTACATCGTTGCCTACCATTTTCGTCGACTTTTTAAAAGTTTGCCACTTCACTTCGTTGCTGTCAAAAGCTAAATAAGCAAATCATGCACTACTCGTCAGCTGAATTGGGGCATTGCACTTTAAATAGGAACTAGAATTACAGAGTAGGTATTTAAATGACTACTTGTTTCATTCTTTGTAATACTTTGTTGTACATTAACCTAACCTAACCTACACCTACTTGTTAGTTACAACTTGTCAGTCGTTGGGATGACATCATATACAACGGAGTCGAAACCGATTTAACTACCTTTAGTGCTGTTGAATTTGAGAAGGAAGTCACCCAAGGTGACCAAGGAACATGTAGGCCATTCGCCTTTTTCCAAAATTATTACAAAATAATCTAACTATATATCAATCTACAGTAAATGGAAAAGAAATACGGGGGAATAGAACCAATTGATGCAAATATTTTAAGGAAAACTAGGTAAAAAATGACTCTAGCCTTCAATCCATGTTAAAAATTCGGTAAATTCGTCTAAAAACGACAAAAAGGGCTCAAATATTTTGACAGAACGTAAATGCAAGCGAATAACACAATAACGCATAACATATAATTACAAGGAGAGATCGCGCAACCTTGACTGTGTGAAGGAAAATGAAGTCAATGAGCAGACACGCGAACATAGATAATATGCAATGATGAGCTACTTTATTATTTAATTAGAACAGTGCAAGTACAGATGATAATGAAAGACGCAAAACTTTATACGTACTTAGCTACTACATGTAATGATACTGTACCCACACGCATAATTAAAGCGGCACAAATATTGTTAGATCAAAGTCACAGTAACAGCCTTGACGGTGACACAATATTCAAAGCCTTACAACAAGACAAAAATCTAATCATAGTCATAAACTGAGTAATTAATCCTTACACTCAAATCCAGCTTGCTCGCCGTTGGCTGCTAATTCTTTTTCAATAAGATCAAACAGTGGTTTAAAGTAGTTGAGAAGAGGTGCGGTGTCCATTTTTTCGGAGCCTGTAAGTACTTTCAATGCAAGTGGCCACGGTTGTCTGAATCCTAATTTCATCATGTCCCTGAAAAAAGTAACTTTGATATTCAATTTATTCCTTCAAAGAATAGCTTCGTTCGAACCATGTTAAAATAATAAAACTATACATAGGTACATGCGTGCGTATCATGTATGTATCTGCAAATTACCCAAACATTTTCCCTGCTTTCTTGCTTCCAGCAAAGTCACATTGATACAAGGGCTTAGAATCTGGATCGCTGGAATTGTACTCTCCTGCTGCTTTACACATCGCCTCATAGAATTGAAACTGGAGAATGTGACTGATGAAATACCGAATATACTCCACATTACTTACTATGTGGTATTTTGCAGCAGCATCCAAACCAGGGGAACTTGGATTTCTCGGAGAAGGGAGTGAAATACCTTGGTTCTTTTCACGGATCTCCCACCATTTCCTGTTGTACTCGCTCTCTGGAATCGATCCATTGAATACGCCCCATCGCCAACTGTCCATGGAAATAGCAAATGGAAAGAAAACCATCTGACAAGCAAATAATTATTTCATAATTCACAACATTTCTTTTCCGCACTGTAGGACTTAACATCTGATTTTAAGGTATTTACATATTAATCGAAATCAGCAATTTGCAACTTTCCTCGTCACTTTGATGCTTATATCTACTGTACCTTTTGAAGTGCCATTAAGTATAGAAAGTTTATATCGGTTTCAGTGACAGCAGGACTTCCGTGCTGTGAATTATTCTGCATGCATAGATCAGTTAATCCAAGATCTAACTTTAGTCTACACTGCAAATGTTTGGGGGTCGTGACCGCCAGAGCAAGAGCATCCCCGATTGCCTCATGGAAGCCTGGGTTTGCACCATCACGGAAAGCAATGTGCTCGTTTGTGTATTGCATGAAATATTCAATGTGTCCCATCTATGTACAAATGAAATGATTTACAACCCAAGTAATCTTTACACTACAGACATAGGCAAATGTTGGACTTCTATCGGGATTTAGATTTTACAGTTTTCTCTTCCTATTTGCAGATACTAAAAGGATTTAACTTCAGAACAATAACACGTAATACACACATCGAACGAATGCAAGTTGTCCACATTTACCTCGTGGTGAATAGTGATTAAATCATCTTGATCGACAGTCGTACACATTTTGATTCTGCATTGACGAAAACAACGAAAATAATAAGTGTTATAATTTTAAGTTACCAAACAACTTATATGCATGAAAAAAACCTTTACATTTAACCCAGTTTAATTGCATATGATTCTGAACCTGAAATCCGTGCTACCCTTCCCGAGACAAAAGTCCTCTGCCGATGCATGACAAACAACTTCTCGATCAGTAGGTTTCTCAATCATACTTTTCTCCCAGAACGTATCGGTCATTTCTAAAAGTCCAAGGTCTTTGAAAAATTTGTTTGAGATTTCGAACATCTTGTGAACGGTGTAACCATTTTTTTTCATGGCGTGTGTTGCATCTAAAGAAGGCGCTTTTGGGTATGGCTTCGTTGACGCTTCCAGAGCACCCCAGTCTTGAGCCCACATATTGCCTAATAAATTTACTGGTAGAGTTCCAAACTTGCTGATTTTGTCGGCATACAACGGATTTCGTCTAAGTTTCATACGAACATAGGCATGGAGCTTATTGTAGTATGGTCTAAGGTGATCCCAAACGCGTAACATTTCCTCTTCAAACGATGAAACTGACCAGTCGGGTGTCCCATCGTCGTATGAAACTGCCCATAGTTCTCCCATGTCAGAATATTCTGAATACAAACAAGTTTTTTAATTTTTTATTCCAGACAGAGATGCATACTTCAAATTTTATTATTTAAAATACCGTAATACTGGTTCATTTATTCTAAGTAAAATCTTACTGTTTGCTTTTGCTAGTTCATTTTGAAGGTCGATGAATCTTTTGTAGCTTGCGGTGGACACCTTACTACTCATTTGGTCATGCCAAGCAGTCCAGTAGTAGGCCAATTCATCGTAGTCTTTAACAGTTTTCAACTTGTCAGTTAGTTCTAAATAGGTTGAAAATTAAATTTGGGTATGATTTATTTGACAGTATTAATTTATAGCTTTAGAAACTGTACGGAGTACAACTATTGCTAGGCCGAAATGTAATAAATTCGCAATTTACACAAACTTTTACTACATTTTTAAGCTACCTGGTTCTAAGCTCAGTTTCTTGCACGTTTCTGGATCCTTGGAGCCGTATTCACATACTTTGGCCGCAGCATAAGCAGATTCCATTTTAGCACATATGGTGTTCATCTGTTGAATTTCAACATGTAGTTTAGTTACGTCATTCGGAGTTTGAAAAATAAAATAAATTACATGTTTAATGAAATTACTTTGCAACAAACAACCTCAGTTAGTAGTGCCGGATCCATCATGCCAGGTCCTTTGATTGCCAAAAACCGAATCTCTCTCTTCAGTTCCGCGGAAGTAAACTGTTTCCAGTCTGGGAAATTCTCATTGATGTGTTTTTGAACCTTTGCTGCGAAAGCAAGAAGTTTGTCCATCGCTTTTACCTTTGAAGGAAATTGAAAAAAATTTAACACATACACATTACCATTTTATGATACCAGCTCATATTTTCTCCAGAATATTTGTAACTTACGATTAGTATTTGTACTTACATACATTACGCATTCTACTCCATAATAACCAAATTTTTTTGATAATAATCAACATATATAGGTTCATCGTATCAACACTAACTTCAGAATTGTAGTGTTATCAAAAATGGAAAAAAACATTTGAAGGTAAAATTAGTGAAAAATAAATCTTACGGATGCTGCTTCATTTTCCTTTGTCACATTGGTAGCATATTCCCATCTGGCTTGTTCTTGCTCATTGCAAGCCAGGGAATAATTCCGCTCGAGTGCATTTAAATAAAGTATTGCTGCAACTTCCGAAGAAGTAAACTGAGAGCTGTCGCCTAGTTTCGCCAAATAATTGTTATCAACTGACGAAAATGGAATTCCCCTAGCTGGAGTTGTGACTACAATTATTAAGACAGTCAGCGTAAGCCAGCTTGCGAGTGCTGACAAAAGCTTCATTTCTGAGAAAGAAGCTGAAAGTGTCTGGAGAAGTGTGCAAAATCTTACAGGATTAAAATTATATTTTGAACTAAATGGGGTTGTAGATAATAGAACTTTTTCAATTCTTAGAATTTGACTACTATTTAAGTTTAAGCGGCCAAACCTCGGTATAAACTAAAAATATTATTCAATTATTATCCACAAACTTAAAAGGATTTAAAGCTAATAACTTGATATTATTCAAATTAAAAGTCAAGACCGCTCATTATTTATTGTTTTGAAACTGACTGTTATTGTAAAAAGTAGCCCAAATAATGGAAGTAACATATATACTAGTCCCGTAATCGTAATAAACAAAACTGTGGACGAATGCCAATCGTGCAAGAAGTCCTTGCACTTGCAGTTGTGATGGATTACTAATATTCATCGGACAACTTAACTTAGGTGAGTGTGTTTCAAATGCTTTAGCATTCAGTATGTGATTTTACTGTCAAGAATCATAAACCTACTCATCTAATTGCATTCTTAAGGTGGTGAAGACAAACTGTCACCGCCCATCAAAACGTGGTAAGCTTAAAGTTTTCCACAACTTACAATATTATTACTGTAGTCAATAAGCTGGCTACCGACTTACCTGTAATTATTATAACGTTTCACATCACCGCACCCCACCCTTTCGAACCAAGCTGATGATTATACGACAGTCCTGGATATAATTAGGCAATTACGCATTACAAACATGAATATCTTCCATTCTGTTTCGACGGTAGTGCCGGTGCTGGCACTGGTACTGGTAGTATGAACACATGCTAACTTTTTCCTACTTATGAACCATTTCTCATTATTATTCATGAAATAATCATGTAGGCTTGCAGTGCACTGAATAGTTTGAGATTTGAAATCATCTTAATATTGTCTACACGACTCATTATGATTTTAGGTAATTATAAACCTATTTTAAATGTGCAAAGTCGTTGCAATTACATTAATTTATTGCGACTTAATGTACACCGCCGTACATTTTGTAAATAGAACATTCAATTAGAAAGGTACTCACTTTGAAGCACTTTATTGGCGCATATCAAACTAGGGAATAAATGATAAGGTTGAACTTATTACTTCTATAAAATGAAATGAGACTGTAGTATCATTATGCAGTTATGCATAGGTACCTATATGTACATATGTATGTGCTAACGATGCCGATGCATATTATAACCCTTTCCACAATATTAATAACCTGCTCTTCCAACGAATCACTTCCTGAATTTAAAACACTTAGGTAATACAAATTCAAACCAGTAAAGTATCATGGTGCAGTAAAAAAGATAATGATGTGATGCATCCTAAACTTCCTATATAAAAAGCTAAAAGGTGATTCAACTTTTAAGTTTATGTAATAGCTTTTGTATACTTTTGCATACATTAGGGGTCAAGTGTCCGTTTTGCGTACAGGGTCATGGTTATCATAAAATATATATAGTGTTTGCACGTAATCCTGAGTTGTAAAAAAGGGAGAAGTTATTACCTACAACAAGAATATAATAAGAACATTTATAATTGTCTATTGTTCACCCTAATTTTAATATTATTGCTCCGGAAAAGTGAGATGTTAAAAATACGGCATCAAAAGTATAAGCTATAGGAACATCAGGCTGATAACATTCTTAATCTTAATCTTCCTTCATGAAATAGGGAAAGTACTACATAAATATGTATTTATTTGCGATACATACTGCCGTTACAATAACTAATGCCAGAAATGCCCTGTAGACGTAGAACAAAGTAGGTACCTATGTCCTATGTAGGTAAGAATAAGACAACTCATCGCTCGCTAAGACACTTGGGACTAAATAAAAACACTAGTGTAATATGTATTTTAGAATTCACTGAATACAATATACCTAGAATAAATATTTAGAAAACTTTTTTATTGAGGAGTTGTAGAGGCGGTTTAAACTGGTACTGCTGTTTGGTATATTCTTTTTGTAGTTGCCGTCCTTTATTACAAGCAATTAATTTGATTAAAATGCAATTTTATTTGATTTTTATAGACTGCAGTTCTTGTGTAAACTATACTAAAATCAAAATTTTTGGTTTATTTTTGTTTTGTAGATTACACTGTTGTATTTTCTGGGGCAAGTAGATAGTTTTTTTTCGTTAAATGTACATAAAGGCATAATCAACTATATTACGTAGGTATGTAGTAATAATAGTTATATTGCATTTTAATGTGCAACAAGTAAGGGAACATTCGAAATAAAAATTCTTTAAAACAAATTAGACGAATTAAAAGTTCCTCAGTAAATACATATATAAATAATAAGTAAGGCGACCGAAGTTATGCTTTTTTTGCCCTGCCATTATGCTTTCACAGGAACCTCATTATGCCGTTTTTATGTTTTTATAGGAACCTCATTATGCTGTTTTTGGGTTTTTATAGGAACCTCATTATGCTGTTTTTATGCTTTTCTGAAATCTCATTATGCTTTTAATACTTTTTTGGGACCTCATTAAGCTGCGTTTCTGAATTTTTTGCAGTCCCATTATGCTTTTTATAGCGACCCCCGGTCGTGCCCCATTTAGTCCTTGTAAAATCAGAACTGTAACTTCAACGCCATTTTGAATAAAGATTGCGAGACGTGAGGATATCACTAGTCGGCCCAACGTTAGCTTCCACTGCAGACCATCCTCGCAATCTTTGTTTGAACTGGCGTTGAAGCGCAGCATTCTACAGTTCTGATTTTACAAGGACCAAATGGTTTTTCGTAAAATATTTGTGACGCTATTCGTTTATTTTTTTATTTTAATTTTTATGCACCATTTTGAGCAGCGTCGCTATTATAATCGTTTTCCCTCTATTTCGTTCGCCGCCCTCAACTTTGGTTTTTGGTTCCAGCAACGTTTGAGTTTACGTATTTAATAGCTAAAGAAATATGTAGCTAGACATCATACAATTAATATGCAAAGTGTCAAATCCGTAGGTAACTGGATTCTACTCGAGATTTGTTTTACCTCTGGAACTAATGGGAACATGGAATAGATGGAGAATTTACAGCTTTACAGTACTTAATTTAGCGTTGCTGCTATTATTAATGTGAGGAGAAGCAGCAGCTTTGGCTTTGGCAAAAGGATGTGAGAATGGATACGCGTTAGATGGCGCGGCTAGCCGAGATTAAAGGAACAGAGAAGAGCGATCAGCTGGTCCTTCGCAAACTTTTTTAACTCCACATTTCAGTGTTTCAGTCTGTCTGCACGTCCTCTTCGGCCCTGTCACTGTCATCATCAGGTATTCTTCTCGAAGGACCTCATGACCTGACAGCTCAAGATTCTGTACTAGTAGTGCAATTAGATCGAAGTGGAGCATCTCTATTTAGAGATGCACTTTTAGCCGAACAGGTAAGCTTATTAGCTCATTCATTACTCAAGTAATTAAAACTACCTTTATTTACATTGAGCATTGACACTGAGGGAGTTTAGATTTTGGTGTGTAGGTGGACCGGTACATTTTGAATCTCTGTGTACACGTTTCATCTTTGCTTTGGCTCCAACTTTTCCTTTCAATCAGACACTTTATTATCAATTATAATTAATTAAATATATAATTACTATTTTTACCGGTATCACGTATATCGTCCATCCACCAACTCGTGGTATTACTCTTACGGTTAGTTAGTTGTGCTAAAGAATTAAATGCTCAATGGAATATATTTATATAGAGTTGGTTACTATTGACTATTGACATTGACACTACGCTACGTTACACTCTTCCGCCTTTAGTTCTGAGTCTCTATTCTACAGTCTACAGCTGTTGCAGTTGCTGATACTGCATTTGATATTTTGCTGCTATGCATAATTGTACGAAAATACCTAGGCTTGTACAATGATCCCTTTGTTCTGTCATCAATGATTTGATGCTGTTCTTCGTTCACTTTTGGTGATAATAGTATAGAAGACATAAATCAGTTCGACAGATAGGAACAGAAGAACAGGAGTTCATTCGTAGAATTTTGAGAGAAATACAAATGCATGCCACATTGAAATGACTGTACTCGCTAATAATTAATACAGATAATAATTGTATAATGCGATTAGGATGTGCGTTGGCACGTAATAATGACACAATGCAGTATATCATTCCTGCGAGTTTCATAAAGTAAATTGAAAGTGTTACTCAGCTGGACCATGGACTGAATGCTGTCAATCCATTAAAGTAATGGATTATGGATTCACGTTGATAATAGGATGCAAATACGAGATCTGAATGGAGTGTAATTTTGGACGTAAACTGTGCTGTAGTTACCCTCGTTCCTTCATCGTTTAACGTATGAAGATCATTTACATTGAATGCATTCAGATTCATGTAGGTATAAGCAGAAATCAATTTGCTTGCCTCGCCGTTGCTCAAAACGGAACAGATCCACATCAGCACAAACCATGTATATGATCTAGGCATTATTTTGTATTCGTGGTTTCTAGTTTTCATCGTCATCATAGGAATAGCTCTTATACGGTTTGGGTTCATGGGTATCCACGTTTTTTGACGTTAAAAATACTAGTTTCTGAAGTTTTACACAAGTCGTTTGTGCTACTTGGTGTTTGTAGTGATTAAACAGTAACATTGTTTTAACGTACATGAAATTTATTTTGAATTGTAACTAGTTCCAATTACCAGCCTCGTTGGGGAGTTTACAAGCAGTGCTAGTGCATCTGGTGTCTGGAGCTTACTGGATCTGGATTTTTTGTGTAACACAAGTCATCCTTGTGGTCTGAACTGATTATCTCGTCTTCTGGTGCAACATTGATAGTTACATTAGGTAATTAATTGGCTTTTATTTGTATTGATTTGTAAGTACAAGTTAGTGATATTCATACTGTCATTTTATTTACGTCTTTCATACAAGTATAACATTCATATGTTATTTATGCACAGGGAAATTGACATGCTGTTTGTAATTGTTTCTTTTTAGGTACGAACTTTAGAAGAAACCAAATGTTAGTATCATAGGTGCACAATGGAGATATTAGCTTTATTAATCAGTCTAATTGCCCTAGTGGCGATTGTGTTTATATTGGTGAGTGAAGCCATTTTAATTTCAAAAAATCTACGTGACTTTGTTATTGCATTATCTGTGATTAGTACAGTCCACATCAGTTTCACGTAAAATGTCGTCGAATTTTTATTTGTCACTATTGAATTATTAGAAGACTGCAAAACAAACTTAGTTAATTACGTGCAAATTCAAATATCAATCTCTAATTGTGGTGATGATTATTCTGTACAGGTGTGTGTATTTTTACTGATGGTAACAAAACCATATCCCATTGTAGTCCGTAATGACGAAGAAAAATATTTTGAAGATTCTACGACAAGGCTGAAGTGTCCATTCCCTTCACTGATGGACATGCCTTCGGTTTCACTTTCTGTGATTGTACCTGCCTATAATGAAGAAAGACGTTGTGAGTACTATTCCAATTTCAATTTTATTTTGAATTATGCACTGGAAGGATTGGGTTGGGTATCATCGAGAATGGAAGGAGTATTACTTGTATGTCTCTCTCATTTCATTTACAGTACCTCCGATGCTTGATGAATGTTTTGAGTATTTGGAAAGACGTTGCCGCAATGAACCTAAATTTTCGTATGAAGTCATTATTGTAAGTGATGGGTGTAGTGATCAAACTGACGAAGTAGCAATGAGGTACGTCGAAAAACATGGAAGTGACAAAGTTCGGTTGCTTAGTTTAACCAAAAATCGAGGAAAAGGAGGAGCTGTTCGACTTGTAAGTTATTATATTCAATGCAGATTTCAGTACTGGTTTAAGCACTGGAATATTTGCTATAGAAGTCATGTTCTATTAACACAATAAAGATTGGTAGCTATTCGCTCTCAGTACCAAATTATACTAAAAGTTCCTTCAAAGTAGTTGCAATAATAATTGATAAATTGTTATATTAGGGTGTTCAAAGCAGTCGAGGTGCATTTATTTTGTTTGCTGATGCTGATGGTGCCACAAGATTTTCCGATTTGGATAAATTGTACTCCAGATTCCACACCGTCGTGTCGAAAGGTAGGTATTTTAAATATTTTATTGAACTTTTTACACTCGCAGGTGCAGTTCAAATAGGAAGTATATTTAAAATAAATATTGAAATTCATAAAATTGAGACAGGTTCCAGATTTAGATACTTCGGGTTGTGTAATACGTACATCCGTACATTTTATTTGTTGGGTGAATTGTAACTAGGTATTTTATTGCAGGATAGTAGGGTGTTAAAATCAGGGAACGAATTGAACTTACTGCCTTACTGACTTGTTTTAGGACGAAGCAGTGTGAAATAGTATGGAAATAATAATTCTGTCCTCAGTTGACTTTCTCGTAGCTTAAATGCTGAAAAATCATTTTCATTACTACCTTCAGAAATAATTATGTTCAAGTTCTTACATCGCAGTGTTGAACTGAAAGAAAAAATAATCGATGGATGCTAACGTAATAAGTACAGCTATACAACAAATATCGTGCATGTCAGCAGTCAGCACAAAATGGAATTTTTAAAACGGAATTGCACTTCGACTTTGAGTAATTAGAAAATTTAAATGCTAGGCTACTGAGTATTTTTGCATTACAAAGTTAGTGATAGATTAGATAGCAAGTGCTAATTATTTTTGAGCTTCAGTTTTATAAGTCTCACAAACATAGTAGGTAGGATGAAAATAAGTGATGCATAGACTTTTATTTTTGGTGTTACCGTTTGCAGAAGTTTTATCAATTGGTTTCTTGCACTAAGCAAGAGATGCTATTTACTCATGCATTTTTACACGGATATACATAATTATTTAGGCATTTAGTTTCTTTACTTTATAATGACGTACGTTGAGGGTCTTGAAACTCCACATTGTATGACAGTAGTAGTTGTACTATTTGTGGACATGTATACATACTCACTAATGCAACATCGTATCGGGTAAAACTGTTTTGTTGCCTTCAACAAGAAATTGATTAAAATGTGTATAGAAAGTATATTTCATTACGTTACCTACTTGGTAAATGTAAACCAGTGGAAATAGTTGTTCTCGCTTCAGTCGAAGTAAATAGTTCAATGTGCATTATTCATTCTGTAAGCTCTCTGGGAACTAAATTTGATTATTGTTTAATTTGAGTTTGTATTGAAGTTGAAAACTTTGGGATTGTATTACAGCCGAATTCAAAGATAGTGAATGGAAATTACCCTGCATAATCTGTGGATCAAGAGCTCACCTAGAGCAAGATTCAATCGCACAACGTTCATTTTTCCGTACGGTTTTAATGTACGGGTTCCACTTTTTAGTGTGGTTGTTTACTGTCCGTAATGTTCGAGACACACAATGCGGGTTTAAGCTCTTCACACGCTCCGCTGCTCGCATCTGCTTTCCTAATTTACACATTGAACGATGGTATGCTCTCTTTTCCATTTATTTACATTGTTATAGTCGTTTCACAAGTGAAAACATATTTACTTTGAGCATCTCATGTATTTCCCCATCGCATGCAATGAAATATTTATCCTTTCTCTTATTTCTCACCTTTTCATTCGACAGGGCTTTTGATGTGGAACTTCTATACATTGCCGAAGCTCTCAACATTCCTGCGGAAGAAGTTGCTGTCTATTGGACTGAAATTGAAGGTAAGCAATAAGCACAAGCAAGTATTTTGATATTATTAAACTCTAACTGCTGGAAGTTGATATGGGAGAACTCACTGTTTACTTTCTCTGTGCACTTTCAGGATCTAAAGTTACACCTGTTTGGAGTTGGTTACAGATGGGACTAGACTTAATATTAATATGGCTCCGTTACAAAATTGGTGCTTGGAAGTTACGGACCAAAGGAGAGTAATTTGTAAATTATTGTCTTCAAGATGTGCAAAAGATGTTATAACTTAAATAAAACTGGATTCTATTCAAATATACATTAGTTAAAATTTTATGCTTTTGTATTATATTAGTAAATTTTACTTGTGATTACAAGAGTTTTAATTCAAAATCCATCTAGTTATTTTATCAGATTTTCTCATTCGCATTTTTGCCATGTTTAAACTTCAATTAAATCAAAGTTCCAATGAACTTCTTGGCTCTGATCTGTACCATACCCCCAGCCAGTGTTAGGGACAATTGGAATCCTGAAGGATGAGAGTTTGTGATACCCTCAATATGATAGAATCAGAGTTAGTCCACAATAACTAAATTGATTTTTTAAACAAAGCCATCGCTTTCGCCTTTTTTCTGTGTGCTTTTAGCTACTTGTTTTGATTTAAGAAATACTGTATTATTTGTCACGTTTTTTCCCTTCATATATTCAAATGCTGAATTTAAATTACGGTATAAATCGATCATTAGGGAGTCGGTTTTAAAGAAAATCTTCAAAGGGACGTTATTTGTTGTCACACTGATTATGGCATATTAAAATAAATCCCTTACAAGAAAGAGTCCATAATAAGGGAATATTGACTACAAATGAAGGGATTAATTATTTGCATTTTGTCAAAAAATGCGTATAGGTATACCTAATCGAATATAAAGGTGCAAAATAACTTGTAACTTGCAGCAGATCATCCCTTATTATCGATTTCTACTATACGTAGATTCCTTACTGCAGAAGTTGTGACTTATAAAAACAGTTTTTCTAATTAAAATTACAGTACATAATTCGTCTTTAAATCCTGGGTTAAATATGAATGATCGAAATTCGATCCCAACAGTTCGACCCAAAGATTTAAGCTTTGAATATGAGAGAAGTACTTACCAAATCCTTCACGAGTAACAAGTGACAAAATCTTTGCTACGAGTGCTACGAGGGTATCAATACTACTCTAGAATCCTGGAATTAGCTGGAAGAGCACTTTAAAATCAGTTATACGTTTTGAAAAGGATGAGTGGTGGTATGGTAGGGTGAGCAGAAGGGGATCCCGAAGAAGAAGAAGAAGCGACGCAATGAATGGATGGGAATTATGTAAAGTAGGAGCCCCTAAATGGTAATTATGGGTAGGCATGTCCAAACTGGAGTGCAGGGATTAATTATTCTGCGGATGCATTGCATGGAGGGCTACTAGTTGAATTTTAATTTGTATAATGGACTACTCTACAATGAATGAAGATCTATGTATCCTATGCAAGTAGGAGTGCTCAAACACTATTTCAAGTGGAAAACTTTCCCCTTGAATTCTGTCGCCTCATTCTGGAAGGAAGCCTAAAAAAGGTGCTGAAAAAAGGAATTGTTGAGGTTGGGATCCTTGAAAATTGGTGAACACCTGATCGTGCATATGTATGTACACACAACTGTTGTCCAGCTTCAATAATAAGTTCCTTGTGTACCGCCATACCCAAGCTTAAGCCTACAGCGGCGAACAAAAACAAAGGAACATTTGATTGAGGGATATGCATAGGAATTGCATTAGGACTTCATAGTATTCCCGAATGGAAAGAATGGGCTTGAAGTGTGAAGAGCAAGGAGCGTAAGCGATGAGAGATGAGATGCGGGACTGTGAGACTAGTGGAGGTTGTCGCTGTCGCTGTCGTTGTCGTTGTCGTTGTCATGCATAGGAGGTATCTAAATGCTTAAAAGTGTCAGCGGAGAAAATGCTATCCACCCACCATCGGTATGAGAATCAGAGTGAGCGCCCAGAAAGAGCAACTAACGAAAGGAGAATTTGTCTTTGTGAATATTTGTGTCTCAAGATATTCTTGTATGGTTGTGCCCAGACCGATTCTGGCTCTGGTTCTGATTCTGATTTGTGATTTGGTTGAGCAAGTTAAACAATTGTGTGTGCGTATTGCATGCACATGTATGTGGAGGTAGGTTAGAAGTAGGTAGGGTATGTGTGAGTCCGGTACACATTCACTCACATATTCACATGTCATGCCCTACTACATATAATAGTAATTGGAAGGAACTGTTCCATCTATGCCCATTGCTGTATCATATACGCTCGCCTACGCTTGCTTTCACTTTTTGGGGAAGGATGGGAGTAAGAATGAAAATTCAATCTTTGTGATAGCTGGAACGCAACACTTGTAAGGATTTAATAGATGACAGCCGAGCCTATGCTATGTAAAGCGAGCGATAAATCACAAATCCTCATATTATCCCGATATTGAACCGTTGACAAATTATTCTGCAATCTGTTCCTTTATCGCTACGGATGGAGAATGTCATTTCACTTTCGTGTCAAAAAGCCCGTGGAAAACTAATCGGACTGTTTCCTATTTCTCTTCCTACCATTCTAAGGTTCATTGTCCACTGCTCTTGCTCCTTCCTCTGTCCTTGGTATCTTTGTACCACCACCACCACCAGTTCCAGCTCCAGCCACCACATTCCCCCTTCCATCTATATCTGTATTTATCCACTTTCTTGCTTTCAGCTTTCCTTTCTGCTTTATTCTTCACCCTCACTCCGTGCATCTGTACATACATACATATACACGTCGTGGTCCTACCCACTCCAATTCCAAGTCGAGGAAAAACAACGTTTCTTTTTTCATCTTCCGCCTGCCTGTCTACTTTTCACTTGCACATTTCCCTTCTAACCATTTGTCTACTGGATTCTTGCTTTCCGATTTCTGTCCACATTTGTATCCATACAATTATCATCTAAAACTATTCTACTCCAAACCCAGGTTGGGAATCAACCTGGGAACAAATGCTTTCTTCATTTTCATTCAATTCTTCATGTTATTATATTGTTATCTACAGCACTTTTAAAACTCCTTAATAACTTGAATTATACCTTTCGCTTTTTCCTTGTAGGTAATCACAAAAATATATCTATACGTGCCTAATGTTATGAGTGAGAGATATAGCCACCAAATTCTCTCGTGATATTCTGATAAGAAAAGATCCCGTGGCTGTCAATGTCAGTTCTATCTCATATTACTTGACTTGTAATGACTATTAATTACTACTTTCTACAGTAAGCTGATACTTATTGAAAGATCGTGTGCCATGAGTGCTCTGTGCACAGTAGGTCCTCTTATTACCAAATTGGCCATTTGCTTTTTTTGAAAAAAATGATTTTCTAATCCATACGTAAGTTTTCTGTAAATCGACAAATTGCATAAGTGACCGAAATTTGACTTGATTTCAAAGTAATCGAAATTTCTCACGCTTGTTTGAGATTTTTTGACATGTTTTGAGATTCGTTAATAACATGTGTGTGAAAATAGTCCAAAATTTAATGAGTTAAAAAGAGATTTTAAAAATTATACTTGTTACAAATTACGGCTAGAATTGTATACATAAATAGGTTAAAAAATTATTGGTGATAATTTTCACGAAGAGTGTAAATGGCCAACAAATGTAGCATAATAGATCCATTGTGCACTGCACTACTTTTTCCACCTCGCACCATCCTGAGTCAGACCATATACATACATAAGAGCTTTTGGTGCTAAACTTGGTTCTGGTTGATGGCTGACTGATTGTTGAAGATGTTATCAGTCCAGGAATACCGCTCTCGAATGCCACCACTCTTTTCTAATTGCGTACCTTCGGCTTTGGTCCGTTCTAATTACATAACCCTTATGGCTTTCGGACAAGTCGCTTTTTCTTCCTTTTCCTTTTCCACATTCCCGGCGAAGCTATACACTTGACATAGGTACCTATACCTTGTACCTTAGAGTATATATCCTACAGGGATTTTTCATTAATCCCGCTTCCTTACGGAGAACACGCAATTGTACACTCCTTTGCCACCTCTGTGATGAAAAACACGACACTAGTAAATAAAATTGAGAAAGAAACTCACCGAAAAAGTATGAATTTATTCGCAGAAAAACGAGTAGATTGATTACTAACATACTAACCGATTACATTTTTACGATTTGATTTCATTCCCTTATGAAGGCACAGTAGTAGTTGTAGTTGTATCGTGGAATAATTTCGAGTGCGAGAAATGGGTGAGTGATAGTGTGAATGTGGGCTGACAGGATTTGGATTTGACTAAAAAGAACTAATCGCACTAATCTTAAGAGTGGGAAAGTCACTTGGGCATTTTCTTATTTTCAGAGTATGATTGTGTCAGTCAAAATATCAGCACGAGGAATGGCGCTTTTTCTTATGAATTGCATGGCGTGGTCTGTAATTTCAGGGAAGGGGTGTAAAGCAGGATGTATAATTGCATGTTGCATCCATACCAAGAGTAAGATGGCAATGGCAAGTAACATTATGAAAAGGCAAATGTCGTAAGTACATAGAAAATGTAGAATGGGAAGAAAGTAAAACGACTTACATACTGCTATTACATGTATGTTACTAATATAATAGGAATTTCGGCCTCAACTGTGGAGCAAAGATAGCGTCAAAAACATGCCTGCCTGGTACAAGGAGAGAAAAGCCGTGTACGGAGATGTTATCATTTGTGGAAAACATGTTCGACCAGCTACTGACAGGTAATGAGAGACATTAATTTCTTAATGACAATTTCACGCTCAGCAGGCACGAACACAGGAAGTAGTATAGTCGATTCACCCGGGCCGTTCTTTCTCTTCACTATATGCTCAAATGACCAAAACATACGTACTAACTGTAAACTGTAACTATAACTAGTGTTTTGTCCAAACTAATTCTCACCTAACGACCTTTCAACTAACTTGATATTCGTCACACACATTCCACACTTTTACATTCCAAACCCGCGCTCTAATTACCCAATGAAGGACGATAGGAATCGTAGTAGGTGTTGTGCTGGGATTGAGTGTATTGATTCCCTTCCCAATATTATTCTGTATATGTATGTGAGTAGTGAGTACGATTATGGAATTTAGTCTTTGAAATGAGACTTTGGTGAAATACACACCACCTTCCTCACAACACTAGACACATTTTCACAATCGATTTTCCTTCAGGAATCTTCAATGTTGACCTACTACAGGTAAAGAATCTACTCTGAACTACAAACAACAGCAACAGCAACAGCTCCAATCAGGTGATATTAGTAGTAGTACTACTTGCAGTTGTGCCGTGAGAACATGGAATTTGAGGAATTCCTTTCCACCTTATCTTTCCTACTTCGCCTACACATTGCAATGCAATTTGCAATTTGACAAGTTAGTCGTTGTCGTTCCTTTGAAACGTCTTTGCCAGCATGGGATAATGAGAAGGCGAATGTTGAGCAAGTCGGGCCTGGACTGGAAAACATCACGTTTCCCTGTCCAGTCCAGTCCAGTCCAGTCCTGCCTAAAGTGATAAAAATCAAGAGGAGTTACCATGTGGTGGAAGTTGAAAGGTAAGTTGATTGTAATGATAATCCCCTGAATGGCCTCAATTAGTGCATACTCTAAATGTCTCAATTGCTTATTAGTCTTTGCTCAGCTCAGGGGATATATGTACATATAATGTATACATATATTGCTATTACTATTATTTCTACTGTTGCTCTCGCTCTCCTTGCTCCTGAGGACTTTGCCAGATGCTGTAAGCCGTCATTGCATTGTTTGCAGAACACATGAAGGCGAGGGTTGGATGTCGGATTGGAGTTGGAGTTGGAGTGGGATTTGAGCAAAGTACTTGATGCGGAAACGGAGAGAGATGAGCAGCTGAACATGGTTCCTCGGTAGGGCATAGAAAAAAAAATAGAAAAGTGTAGTTATTTTACAATTGGAGAAATGAGTAAAGAAAGTAATGCAAGGAGTGAGTGAAAGGAGGTGAAGGTAAAACGGTTCAAGTTGAAAGTTTATGCAGGAGGATATTGAAGATGGTTCGAGGCCATTGAGACCGTTAAGAAATACTATTATTGGTTTTGGCATTTTGGTGTTTTGGCTATTTGGGTGCTTGGGTATTTTGGTCTATTGAAAAGATAAGTTGTTGGGTGCATGGCATGGCATGTAAATGGAACTGGAGATGGAGATGGAGTTGGAAGCAGAGGAAGCGATGGAAGTGAAAGTGAAAGTGAAGGAGAAATCTATTCAAGTGCACCTGTATTTCTGAGAAAGCGGGTGTGTGGGAGTAGAAGTACATACATAGAAGAAATGTTGAAGGTAGAGGATAGTAACTGCCAGAAAGGCACGTCAGAGTGAGAGTGAGGAGAGGAACAGCAGAGCAGAGCAGAGCAGACGGAAGGGTTGTAAGAATAGCTTGACTTGAAACACCCGGAGAGCACGCAATCCTCGTATTACTCATTTACATGTTCCCAAGCACTATCGCATCGCACTACCGTGGCTATGGTTATGGTTATCGTATTACAATTACAACTACAACCAACTTCCAACTCCGCAGAAACACATGTACACACAATCTACACCTACGTCCTCGCCACTATTCCACACACTACAGATACTCGCCCTTCTTCCTTCCACATTTCCTCACAAATTCCTCCACACTCCACATCTACAACCTTCCACGTGCTTTCACATTTCACACCCTGTCTCCTCTCAACTAAACGACGCTATCCATAACCGAACTAATACACAAGGAAAACCAGAGCTAGAACCAAAACCAAAACCTTCCTTCTTCCCTTTTACTTGTATGTATGTACAGACTTTGGGAAGCAGCTACTCTTTTCCACCGATTTACTTATTCTCTCACGCCACACATAGTCATATGCGGAATCTTTTTTCCTTTCTCTGTATCATCCTATCGTTGTGTTGTGTGATCATGAGCTGGAGTTGGAGTTGGAGTTGGTGTTGGTGTTGGTGTTGGTGTGAGCACTTGAGACGAACCATGGACAGCTCTGGTTCTCATTTGCGTACAAGTGTAACATGATGCAAACCTGAGATTGTGATTGTGAGTGAGGGGTTCGTGCAGTAACATGAGATATGAGGATTTCCTCTAATAATCACATAATGTCTGCTCCCCGCTTCTTCTTCTTCCTTCCTTCGTCTTCCTCGGTGTCCTCACCTCATTGCATTCATCGGATCGACAGGAACTTCCCCAGAACCCACTACAAAGCAAAGCCAGAAGAGACAAGGACATTCTCACAGTCAACTTGAAAACAACAACCTCTGCCTGTTTCCTGTCCTTTCCGACACCCGCTCTCCACTGGAACTTGTTCTTTTAGCACGTCCCGTTGTCAGGTGACACTTTCCCCCACATCCACATCAACCTCCAACTTCTCATTCACTATCACAGAAACAACGTATTAATGCAGCAGTGTAAATCAGTGTGACTAGAAGACACTTGCCGAAGGAAAATCACACGAAACTCCTCTCGTCCCTTGATAAACTGGGTAGGTAGTTAGTGTTAGTGTTAGTGTTAGTGTTAGTGGAAATGGCTGTTTGTCCCTCCAGCTCTCCTTTCCATTTGAATAATCACACCAAGTCGTATAAATGTCTAACTTACCTAAGCACGGTGTCATCGTCCTTGTCATCCTTATCCACCTGAGCTTTGGCTGGTGAGAAGAAGACGGAATGTGTTGAGAAGGTGACGGGGTGTTGACTTGAAACTTTCTTCCAGTTCTTTCCTATTTACGAGAGAGACCTTTCCTAGGTATTTTCATGGACCTCGTTCGTTCGTGTATCTTCTTATTCACGTCTAACGTCGTGTCGTGTGATGAGTGACTTGGAAGATGCATAAGCTACATCAGAGCCACATACATGTCTAAAGTTATGAATAGAATAGAGAAACGAGGGCGAGAGAAAGAAATAGAGAAGAAGGACGGTTTGAAAGAGAAGAGAATGCTTCTAATTACATGACTTGTTGAGTGAGGTCAAATTGTGAGAAGAATGAGAAGCATTAAGTTGGGACATTCGGATGCTGTTCTGACGATGAGTTGCGAGATGAGATGAGACGAGTTGAGTTGAGTTGAGTTGAGATGCACTGCTTCCACTTCCCTTCTCCACCTCTCGACCTCGTATCTGTTTCAAAGAGTTAATTACTTTTGAAATTATGGTTGCGACGCTCTGCTGACTTTGGCTTTGGCTTTGGCTTTGGCTTTTCTTCATTCAGTCACTTACTCCTTCATTCATTCATTCATAGGTGGGTGTACATATTATGGTTATGAAAGTGGCTAGGCTAACAGATACATACATATGTATATGCATACATACATAAGCAGAGTCGGAGACAGAGGCACCTAATTACATGACAGTTTATGCTTGACTCTGTGAGACGTAGGTAGGTAATTTGCACATTAGCTCTTGAGGGATGGGATGATCATTCCTTTGGCTTCTTGGTTCTTTCATCGCTTTAAATATTTGACTTACAGCCATTGTGACAATAAGCTTCTTTTGTCGCCCTATTAGCCCCTCTTACTCCTAACTACCTACTTCATGCTTTATGCACTGCTCCCACTTCTTCCGCTTCCTCTCCATCTCTCTCCATCTTTTGTCCCACTGGATTTTTTTTTTACTATGTATTTTTATTGTCCTCCTGGTCACAGATACTTGTCTCAATTACTCCAATTACTTAACCCAACAATTCTTCCAAATCCAATGGATTCATTAATTTATACCCATTACATTACATTACATTACATTAGATTGCAGTACATTACACTACCCATTTAGCCATTGCAATCTACTCAGGAAAGAAAATCAGAGCAATAAGCTCTAGATTCCTTATTAATAATTATAGGGTTTATATCTTCCCTACTACCTTCCCTTTTCTTTGTGCTCATCATACCGTGGAATCGCTACATCATTTCACATTTCACAAATGTACTGAACTGTTATGTGACAAGAGCTGTATAATAGAGCACAATAATAATACATAAAATAGTAACGAGCATTATCTTTAAGCGCTGGTGTGATGTTTTCTCCGGGGAGAGAAATGGGAACACCTGATACATTTGTAGATATCTGTACATTTCCGTTTGAAAAATGAAAATGAAAGCGATATTATCATAAAGTGGCATGCAATGCAGGATTAATTTGTTTCTGTATGCGGTCAGACTGCTACGCGATATTGTAAAACATTTCCATTGACAAAGGTACAAGTATTAATTTCCCTTCGCATACTTTTTCTGCGGCTTTTTCTGCGGCTAGGCTGTGGCTGTTGCTGTTACTGTTGCTGTTGCTCATATTTTTAGTTGTTAGGAAACTCATAGCCACATTCATTCAGATTCTTTTCTATTTTCATTTCACTTTGATTTCACTGCGTCCGACGGACGATGAGTGTGATTGAGGTTGGATTTGAATTTGGGTTTGGATTTGGAGGAAAATGCAATGATAATTAATCTCTGGGCTTTTTCCATCGTCGACATCTGGAAAGGGACGGTAGACAAACCAAGTTTTCCACATTCCACAACCAAATCCACTTTCTCGTCACAGTCAGTACAGTCATGTTGAAGAGAATCCAGAAGAAAATGTTCGCTTACCCCGTGGGCACAAAGAGCATTGGTTTTTCGTCCCTCTGTCAATCTTTCTGTCTAAATTTCATGGCTTGAATGCTTTTTCTGTTTTAAGATCGTTTAGATTTTACAGTGTGCTTAACTTAATCTTGGCTGAATCAAAATGTTTTTTTTAATTTGGTGCGTGTGCTTTGCCGGTTAGAGATTCTTTAGATTTTAGATGTACCTTGGAACTGATGGTGAGTTTGTCTTAATCGCCTACCTATGTAAGTACATACGTCTATGTATTATGGAATATAAAGGAGTGTACCAACGCAGCGTTAAGATTATGACGGAACCGATCAGCCCCCGCTCAACTTTGACTGGAAGGGAACATTAAAATTGTGATTGTGATTGTGATTGTGTTTGAGATTGAAATTGTGAAGCAAATGGGTAAGTGCCGGTGGACTGGACTGGAGTCCGGGAAGGGAAGAGTGAAAGAAAAATCATTATATGGGAATGAATTAGCGTGGGATGTATGGGATTGCTGTGGACGTGTGATAGGCGATGCGATGGGTGCACGATGTGAAGACATGAAAGGAGTGCTTGTGTAAAAGAATTGTTGAAACCACGAACGAGGACTGGCATGAAGGAGAAGGGGTTGGTGTGGTCGGGTTCTGGTTCTGGTTCTGGTTCTGGTTCTCTTTTCTCTTCCTGGCTCTGGTTGTGTATGTGCGGTTTGTTCTGGCTCTAGTATTGTGTTTGAGAGCCCAGATTTTGAATGCTGATTCCGTCTCTTGTTTGACCACAGGGACGGCTTAAACGCTGATCTCATATATTTCTTGATAAAATGTTGATGTAAATTGAATCTGACAGCTGGAGAGTTGGAGAGGGTCCTTGGCATCGAATTTCAATAGGTTTTCATTTCAATTCCTTCGCTGCTGTGCGGGCTTGCCATTCACAATTCACATACCGACAACTAGAACCAGAACCAGAACCAGCACCAGAACCAACACCAGATCGACACCCACATCGTCATCGTGCATACTTTTGCTCGAAACGCTCCTCTTCAGCAGCAAGTGCAATAACAATACAATTATATATTCATCCAGAGTATATGTATATAGGCAGGGATACACAGACACACTTGATATGTGTACATACATACGTAAGCTGCACATTGAAGGGAGAGCGGAAGTGGGAGCGTACGAGTCGTGTGTAGTGTGACTGGGAAGGAGAGAGAGAGAGAGAGCGAGAGCAGGAAGAGAAAAAGAGAAAGAGCAAGAAAAAGAAAAAGAACAGTGTGCTGTGGTGCAGGAGGAGCGGCGGAGGTGGTGGAAAGCGTTGTCTTGAGTTGAGTCTCGGTAATGTGCTCGGTGTCGGATTTGTGTTGTGTTGTGTTGCTCGAGTGTGACTGGGGAAGGGAAGGGAAGGGGTATGCAGAGTCACCGTATGGAAGAATGAGGGAAAAGATTGCATCGAATAGTCTTGCATGACTTGTGCAATACAAATGACCAGCAATAAAACATGGTGGGGTGCCGAAACGCTTCCGCAATGAGCTCCGCTTTCACTCTATGCAACTCCCACAGTGGAAACCTCATGCTCTCCGGATGCTCTTTTTACCTTTACACGAATCCTAAATATATGCCATTTTGATTGGGCATCATAAAATTTCTCAAGTCCGAGCATCGGTGACTTATTGTTCGAGAGCATGAATTTCCTGCAATGAGAAGTCACATGGTCTCCGTCGCTCTCAACTTGTTCACCGTATTTATATTTTTCACACTCCCGGCGCCATACCACATCATAATCATACCTCTTTGCCCCGTATTTAACAGCACCGAGTCCAAACCCTCGATCACACATCTCCTCCATAGCATTCGTATATAACCATCACCGCCAACGACAACCAACCACAAGAACAAAAACAGCAACAACTACTGCATCACATCACATCATATCCCACGTGAGGATGGTTGACAATTTCTTTTTGCAATAATTACATTCAAATTCAAATGTCCATGCACCCGTCCAGACAACGTCCGGATAACAAATGAGAAAAAAAGTTGTAAACAAACCAGGATTTTAGTTTTTGCTCATTCAACCTCAACTTGGTGATCGCTCAACATTTTTCTGCTGGTGGCTGATTGTTTTGAGATGAATTGTTTTTCTTTATTTTGTTTACTTTTATTCACCTGTGAAATTCATTCAAATGACGGACAAAAATAAATAAATAAAATCGAGAATGGTTATATTCATCGAATTATAAATTAGAATACCTACGATGCAGAGAATTGCTACGTAGAGGTGAAATGGAAAGAGGAAAAGCAGGACAGATACTTACCTAATCGTATCGCTCCACTATTTTCCCTGTGCTAGAGTGCCTACAAGCCTAATTCCACCCGTGGGGAGTTTCCCTGGGGAAGCTAATGACACGTAACCCAACTAAGGAACAACAATTACAAATAATTAAAGTCATCGGAACATATGAGAACAACCATTCATAATTAATTACCCATGTCATGTTTGTCCCACATCCATCTTTCCCTCTCTCAAGTTTCTTGTCAACGAGGGCTCAGAGTTGGAGTCAAAGTCAAAGTCAAACTGAAAGTCAAGCCAAGTCAAGTCAAGTCATNAATTAAAGTCATCGGAACATATGAGAACAACCATTCATAATTAATTACCCATGTCATGTTTGTCCCACATCCATCTTTCCCTCTCTCAAGTTTCTTGTCAACGAGGGCTCAGAGTTGGAGTCAAAGTCAAAGTCAAACTGAAAGTCAAGCCAAGTCAAGTCAAGTCATAGGAAGGCATGGGAAGGCAAAGCTCATTTCCCCCCAGTCATTCCTTTAAATATAGGACTGGTACGAGTACAAGTAATAACAGTGGAAAAACAGAAATAGAGAGCGAAAGAGAAAGAGAAATGAAAGCAAAGGAATTAATTCTATTGTAGTCTACATTGTAGGATTTGTACAGTAATTGTGTGCAGGGTACTAATTTGCATGTGATTCCAAAAAAAGCAAGAGTATCTCTCGCTTCTCTTGTAGGTCCCCGTCCTATGGTTTCTATATTTCTATATCTATATATCTATATAATTATATATCAGAGAGAAAAAACCTATTCTGGACTATAGTTTTTAGAACGACCTGAATTGCTGCTTATATGTATAAGCTACTTGCACTATATCTGTAGAGCCCGAGTGCTGACCGCATCAAAGGCAGATAAAGAAATGAGAAGACAAAGTAATTATTTTATTAAATGCTCGAGTTAGAAAGAGCTTAGAGTTGGAGAATCATGGAATGAGGCTGTGGACATGACAGACTTAAGTTGTGCAGTCGGAGCTGGAACGGAGGAAAAGCAATGGAAAAGTAATCACTTCACAAAGACTCCAATGGACAATTTATAATTTACGCGGTAATCCTCAGCTACCCGAACCAACAACTAAAACTCACAGCTACGCTTCAAAATACAATGGAACTACCTCCTGCTGTAGTGGCTTCTTTTCCTAGCGTATCTTCCTCTACCTACCTACGAGCAATTCCTGTTGAGAGAATCAGCCCCAGACCCAGACCAGGAAGGAGGAGAGGAGAGGAGGAAACACGATCCTCATCCTCATGCACACCTTCCCCCTCCTTGCCTCTCATTTAAAATTCAACATCTCGTGGATGTCCCCAGAAGATACTTTCATCAATACTGAACCTCGGAATCGAGCACAGAAATATTTTCTACCTCTCCAGCCTCCAAACACAAGCGAATAATTTTATTATATAGTACTCAGAAATTTAAGTTTTTCCTTACAAGTTATTCCTTAAAAATATGCACTCTTTTTCTAGAATTTCTAGAAGGCCAATTTCTTATTAATATTAACGTTAACTTGATGTGCTGGTTTTATTTTTTCTATGCTATGTATAAATACGTAGGTAAGGTAAATATAAAAGACACGTTGTCGTTTTCGTTGACGTGATTAGATTTTCATTGACGTTATGCAGTCCTTGGATCTATTGAAGTACCTACATACATACATAGTTACAAGAACAGGATTCCTCGTTGCCGCTTACATAAATTTTGGAGGAAATAATGCAGGAAGGATCAAGTGGAGATGGGATTTGGGAAGGGAGAAGGTGACAAAAAGGTGACTTGGGCAAGGTAAGGAAGGGGAAGGGTGGAGATATGCATGAGACAAATGAGCATTTTAACCCAGCTGTGCTTCCCATCTTCATCTTCATCGTTTTCCTCTTGCCCACCGTTACCGTTACCGTCACCGCCTCCGTCACCGTCACCGTCACCGTCACCGCTTCTCTCTTTTCTCACCCTCGCATGCATAAATGCATAAGCATTTCATTTGACCTTCTTCCATGCAGCCAAAGCTAAACGAGTGCGAGCAACGTACATACTTGCCACCAACATTAGTCTAGGATGTGCATTATCCTCCAGTCGCTATCTAAATGCCGTGCATTACAAATTACAACTTACGATACCTGAAGGAATGGGCCAATGGACTCTGGCATTGAGATTCCGATTCTGATCTGATGCCATAAGCTGTGGAGGAAAGACGCGAATTAGATTAAAGCAAGTAGGTAGGTACCTTCAAGTGTGTCACCGACAAGAAAGGGTAGAAGAGACAGGAAGGGAAATCTTGTGACGACGTGTGATTTGTTTTTGAAAATAAGAGTGGTGAGGATAACTAAAGGATACTTGAGGAGAGACCACGGGCAAATCGCAAGTCATTACAACCTGTAATCTGTCGAGTCTCAAGTGATCATGCAGATTACACTTCATTTGCATGTGGCCCCGCGGTACATTGATTCCGCATCCAAAGCAAAGCATAGCAAAGCATAGCAAAGCAGAGCAAAGCAAAGCAAAGAAAAGGCTTCGGCGCGCAACACTTCCCATCACAACACCAACACCGAATGCAAGACCAAGACCAAAACCAAGACCAAGACCAAGACCAAGACCAAGACCAAGAACAAGACTCGTAAGAGAAAAACATCGCACACATTCCTCCACTCTTTTCCGCCTTCTTTCTCCCGTGGTCCCGCACACCGGGGTCGACGAAGCACGGTTGCTTCACTGAATAACCGGGGCTAGAAGCACAAATGTACTGAGGAGAACAGCCACAGCCCGTGGAAAAACGAGAAGGACGAGGTTTTTCTTGGTGATTGGAGCGAAGGGAAGAAGTGCAAGTGGAGAGAGAGAGTGTGAGGGTACCTGCATTCCGAGGGGTACCTCACCACTGCACGAGAAAAGCCAGAGGAAAACCGTGAACCATACAACTCCCACATACACACAGTGCAAAGTCTATGTCGAGTCCGAATCTACACCACGGCCTTCTTACAAAGCGGGGTTGTTCCAGCTCCAACTCCAACTCCACTCACTCCACTTTCCATTCCCGTTTCGACTTCCGACCAGAACCCACTCTACCAGCTCTCCCTCGCGTAACACGCTCCTCCAACATTCGTCTCAACCAAAAAGGAACAAAGGCCAGTAAGTAAAGAGTAAACTGCATACTTTTCCAATCCGTGTCTTCTACTCATCTCGCCCAATTAATCAACTTTATCAATGCATCTGCGAGGGAATCATCAGGCCAGAATTATAAGCAAGGAAGCTTGAGAGAGAAACGATTTCATTCACCGTTACCTTTCCTTCATCCCCCTTCTCACAAACACAAACTTGCTCTTACTCGTGCTTCCTTCTACTTTTTCATCGGATCAGCATCCGACTTGTTTTCCCTCACATCAGATCTCACTCCGGATCACTCCAGTATCTCTTTCCCCCTCAAAGTACTTTCGAACTTGATCGAGTGTGGATGTAAAGATCTTCATACATAGTGTTGGGTTCGATGTTGGGGTATGGGACGCTCGTCTACATTACTGTGCACTGCTACTGCTACTGCTACTGCTACTCCTACCTTGCACACCTGTTTGCATTTTGTTGTGGTTCTTGTGCCCGAAGAAAACTAGAAAGTGGTGTAAGGGAGAATGAGGGAATGAAGGATAAGAATGAGAAATGAAGGAGGACGAAGAAAGAATCATGACTGACGAATGAATGAAGATGGGACTGGGTGAGAAGATAAGGTGCACATTAACATTGAGATTTGGTGCGGCGTGGGATGACAAGGATAAATTGTCCAAATAGAAGTGGTTCACACGCACATTCTCTAAAACTAATATCACACCATGCATAACTACCTCTGAGGTGTTGTAGGCAAAAGTGGGACAAATTCCAGCACACATCTTCTCGCAACCAACAACCAAGTAAGTGGAATCATCTCATTTTTTCCACTTTTCCATTTTCCCTTCCTAGTCATGATAAAACATGTGA
>JAAXYX010000514.1:0-37012 GCA_036851915.1 Ptenothrix huangshanensis
TTTAATTTTTTTTTTAAACTTTCACTATCTGAATTCCATTCTGTAGTGCTATGTATCTATGTGGGATTTGTCCCTTTTAAGCTGTGGGCCTGGTTGAACATTTTGCCCCAATTCTTTAGAATAAAAGTGTCAGTTGCCGTTTTCAGTCCCTTCCAGTTATACTATCGTTCCGAAAAATACGGAGGTGGTAGGTACTTGCATGTTAAAAAGGTGTTTTGCGGTGTATACGTGTTGTTCAGATTCTAGTTACCCATTGAGAATTTTTAACTATGAAGGGACTGCATTTAAGGAATTTGATTTTATGGTGGTTCGTTGATGAAGTTATTTCTTTTGTATAAATATGTGCTCATCAGTCCTTTTCAGCTTAACGCTGCTTCATTACATTATTACATTAGTAATGAATGTGATCATTAAATATTTCGGATCCCACCCTCGTAGTCCACGACATCATTAATGGACGACACCTATGTATCCACAAATCAACGATTTCTGTAGAGGGACTACTGGTACGATCAGCTAGTGAGTTTCCTGAACTCTCTACTTGGAGCGTGGCTACAGTTTGTGGAGGGCTGAATGGCGTATACGTGACTATGGCCTCATATATACTTTGGTACCTACCTAGTAAAATTCGTGTTTCCCCGGAGACTAGCTCGGATATTTAAAACGATAACTCTTACTTGGATTAAATAATAATTTATTTATTAGGGGCCATAGCCCCTAGAGCCAATTATTTACGGTTTCAAGCAATGTTCTTTGGTTTTAGTTATAACGAACTAACTAATGTAAGATATTCCGGACAATGATCAACCAAGCCCTATTGAATATAAAACGAAAGCGTTAATTACTCTCCCGTGGTTGAATGGTAGACTTTAGTGCAGGTCAAGAATATTATCCCTTTGTTGACCCCATGATCCACAGGGTATAAACGCAGGTTACTTGGTTTTGTTCAAGTGAGTCTTGTATTCTTAATTCCATGTATTTGAAATGTTTAGTTTGATTTTGAAAAACGGAAAGCTACAAAGATGATGTACTGAATGATTTTGACACGTAAATAAAGCAACCTCAACTCAACCTCTAAGAGACGTTGAAAAGGAATAAAGGGATTGATGGATTGATCCTACATGCATCATCCAAGGTTGACTTGGAGATGACCAGCGGAAAAGAAGCGTTTCACTGCTGAGTGCAGAACAGATCTCTCACTTTTCCTTTTTCTGAAATCTGAATTACTACCCGTCGTAACTCCAGGTAGTGGGGCAGCATAACAGACGTTGTAGTGTTCAACAGTGCAAAAGTTGTTATTACTAGTAAATGTATGAGTTGTTTATAGACGTAAACTCGTGACGATGGCAAAAGGAGCGGGTCAGGTAAAGCATAATAAATTATGTTGTTTCACGATGTACGTGTATATCAATAAAGTAAAACCTCAATGGTTTGGTGGATCTAGCCGGTCAATTACTTGCAGTAGATTCGTATCCATTACCATGAAGGTGTGCTTTTTATATGTTCTTTGTGGGATAAATCTATTGGCCATTTGTAGTTAATGTATCTGTTCTGTGGATCAGCTCCAATATGTGTAGAAAGTCGTAGTCGAGCAGGGCGATCATTTGATTACACCCTTTGACGCTAAATTATATACATACACAAATGTCTATTTATGCCCGATTTACATGCAACATGAAAAGGGGTTCGCGAAGAATGACTCCAGTCAGTGTACCATGCATCATGTAGGTACCTACATCAACTTTAGTTTTTCCCTAAGAGCAATATTATTAGGATTTAACACGCAAAATACCCCACATTAACTTTATGATCTCACGTTTCACCGTCTACTCTCTTCTGCGTCCGTATTGAATATGGGTAATTCTAGGTGAAAGCCTGACACTAGCCGAGTGACGAGGTAGCCTTCGAATCTCCTCATTTAATGCTTGTTCTGTACTCCTCTTTACAACGTATTATTGCTATCCAGAACTTTGATAGACTTTCTTACGGATTACTACTATAAACTCTGTCTGTATGACTGCGTGAATAAGCCATTGTGTTATCATGACATTCTCTAGTTGTAAGTTCTTACGCAGTAATTTTCATCATTATCTATACCTATTTGAACAATTTGGAGTATGTACTGGATCTCGCGAACTGGAAATCATCGGCTCCGTCCCCATCTGTACTTGGTGTGCCATTCATTCCCCGCTTCATTGCACTTCTGCCTAATGCCGCTTCCCTTCTTTCATTCATTCCGTTTCCATAGCCATATCACTAAGCTATTTACGACCGCAAAACTGTTTTCATTCCATTCTATTCTGACAATTTACTATTAATGGAAACTCCTTTCGGTTTCTTTTCGTCTTTTGTATATTTTACCGTCAGCATCACCACGTCGGAGCATTGAAGGTTAGGGCATCCAGCTTTCGCCATTTGTACTCCATCCTAACACCCAATAGCAAGCAAACAAGGCCCGACGAATTTGGGTGCACAAATATTTAATGGTGTACGAACGTATTACTTTGAAATGTTCACTTTGCGACTTTAGCTGAGACCAGTTTAGCGGAATTTCGCATCCGGAGTTTTGTTTTTGCGCCTCTCCTTTTCGTTGTAATTGACATGTATTGTGCCGAACCATACCTGTAATATTGAATATATGCACGCGCTCGGAGTTGATGGCTTCGTCATTTGCATTCTCTATACCATTATTGCGATGTTTGATTCACATGTTTACTGAGCAAATCAAATTATATTCGCTGGCAAGTCTGTACTTGTAATTGGATTTATTAATTAATCTGGGTAGAAGTTGTAGAAAGAAATTTTATAGTTTTTACTGTCGTTTCCCTTTTGAATGTAGCGAATCGAGTATTAGGCCCTAAGGCCTGTTACCAAATCTGCAGTTAAACTGTTCTCAATATTTCTTCAAACTTTTCCATTATGTAAGAATTGTTACCAATTGGACTGCGTAAGCGCAACAGTAGGAATATTGAGTATACATTTTATATGGATGTAAAGTATAACTTTAACAATAACTTTAAATTAATTAATTAATTTAATCCATTTATTAATTCATTTATCCATTCAAAAGCAACAACACTAGTAAGCTATCCAGTGTTTTATGACGTCGCTTTGGCCCTGGGTATAACATTCTTCGGTATTTCGTAAGATATGGTATAGTATACACAATTTAGTTTGTTATTAAGTGTTGTTACTATAATCAATTGCTCAACCTCGGTTAATTAGGCACAGTTATAAATGTATACTTGATCGGTCTGAGTTGCTGTGCCTTATCCCCATGATTTTTCCGAACCCAATGTTTTTTGTCTAAACAAAGCAGGTCAATTAGATTTGTTTCTACTGATTTTCGTGGTGGAAGCGGTAATAATCTTTGGACTTGGAAAATGGCGATATTTTTCGAAGTGTGCAACTACCTACGTATACATACTGGAAGTACTACCAGTGGTGAAGGAAGGTAGGGATTGGAGAAAAGGGGAAAAATGTATTCTTAGTAGACGCAATAACGAAGACTTACGAGGAAGAAATACAATTATGGTTAATAAAGAAAGTACCAGACGAGGGCAAAAGATTTGCGAACAATTGTCTAGAGAATGTTGAAAGAGGGAGATAGTTGGACGGATGTGTATGGGCAATAGATGGGTAGTAGACAGTTGCAGTGGTAATGATTATCCTGGACGAGAACTGTTGGATGATGGAACCTAGGTTATCAAGGATTTAGAGCTTCGAACATTTTACGCCATTAGTCGTTTAGTAGTTCAATTTTGATGTTGAAATTGTTTTATTATATTCCCAACTGAGAAAATACATGAGAAGGTATACAGAAGACTGCTGTTTATGAAGTCGATGAGATGAAGTAAATGGGAAGTCAAGTGAGATAGAGAGAAAGTTTTTGGCTGCGCTGCTCCCTGACAGTGTCTCCGTCCTCAAACTTTAAGCTAGATATCTTTTTGGTTAGTTTTAGTGACTGACTTCACAGAGGGACTTCCCCTAACTTGATAGTTGTGTAATGACCAGGAGTAGAGAAAAATTATCGTTCAGTTCTTTATTTTACTTTTATAGTCACTTTATGAGCCGATTCTCATTCGGAGACGTGATTCGGTAGAATTACCTTTTCCTGAAGCACTTGAGCACCCCAATGTCCTTCGATTGATAGAGTCATCTGCACTGTAACGCTCGTATTACGGATCTTGATGACAATCATTATATCCCCTGCAGTAATCATTCACATAAACCCTGCTCTCAGCAGACCAATAGAATCCAAGCAGTCGCTCGTTACACGTGATAACTCGTCCTTCTTATGGTTCCTTAAATTGCATAAAAAGGTTTCAACCACTAAAACTCGTCACCCATACAAGAATTCCGTCTGAAACCAACTCTTCTTCGGAATATGTGCAACTTTTCAGGTTTTATCGTTAACGTACTTGTTTGGTGAAGCGACATCACTACTAGCAGGATTATATTGCCTATCGTATTGCTACTCCAAAATATTTTATGTCACGAGATGGGCATGATAAGATCCTTAACAGCCGTAATTAAAGTCCATAATCAAAATCTCATCGATCTGCAATCTGTTACGTATCGTAGTTGCTGCTCGAGTGTAGTTTTAGTAGGAACGAGTTGTGCATGTTCATTTACATTTCCTGGAATTTTGAACAAAATTGCAACGACAAAATAATTCATACTTTCCCATGTTTGATCACCAATTAATTCAGCAGTGATTAGATAGTCTTGTGTTGCAATTAAATGGATAATTAATTGCATTAGATAGTTTCATCTTATCCAGCACCAGCCTTTAGTTGGGAATGAGAGCTTAAACTTATTGCACAGAGTGACCATTGTCTGTAGGTTTATTTGTAATACTCAAAAATGTATTAATTAGGAAAAATATGTGTCAAAAGTTGGAGTATCATGCAGACAGTATGTGACAGAAGCTTCAAGTTTGACAAACTAGGGATCAGCGGAGTTCGTTTATCTAATACGTTGTCAACCGGTGTTGCCTGCTATTCATACCAAGTGTTACAACAGGATCTTTAGCTTGATGAAGTTTTACCCGAAGGGACATTTTAAGAATAATTTTTGTTATTGGGATCATGACTTTGCTGGTGCAGATAATGAAAAATCTGAAAAGGCAAATACTGAGCGTGTGCCTTAAGGAATGTTGAAGCGCTTTCATGTACAACGAGTTTTGAATATATTTTATATCCGACAATATAATGTAGCGTATATTACACAACGGTTACGTTAATAGTTGGGGTTTCGGGTAATTCTGGGGCAAAGTTGGATCTTTGAGGTCTTGTCCTGTTCTCGCCTGACTTGGGTCTATCTCTACTGAGACTGGAATTGGTATGTTTATCCTGTAGAAATCCTTAAGAGAGTGGGAGCGAGAGAGAAAAAAGGGAAAAACGAAATATTTTCTCATAGTGTGGGTAGGTGCTTCGTATGAGTTACTTGTCGCAGTACATACTGCATGGTATCGCATGCGTCCTTAATAATGTGGGGGAAATACTTTTTGCGTCTGACTTCCCGTGTAGCTGCCTGAGCACGACTGTTCTTCAGTAACTGCCAGAGCTTTGAGCCAGACTAATTCATGTTTAGGGCAATATAAGTATAGGCTAGGATTGCCTGTTCCTTTCCCTATACACGATGCGGTGGATAGTTCAGTTCCCGACTCTCTGAACACCGGAGTCGCATCATAGCAGTTCGTCGAGGGTAGACATACTTCAGTTGTGCTCTCTAGCATTGTTAACATCATTTGGAAAATTGAGAATTATACCATTAGAGTTTTATTACTAAATTCGACAACTTTTCCTTGCGATATTCTACCAGTACGACTTGTGTGGATGTGCTGTCTGTTTTAAACCAACCAGTTTAGTGACTTGCTAAATAAAATACGGAATTAATCGTTGCGTTTATCGTTCGTGATTAAATGTCGGATCATGTGCTAACTATTGCGGAAGCTGGATCTTGTTTGAAAAGCTGATTACTTGATTACTATGGATTCTAGTGGGCAAGCAATAAGTTAAACTGGTTTCAATTTTAAGTGCGGAATAGATATTGTTCGTGATAGGGAATACGTGGAGTTTATGTTCATTTGCAGAGAAAAAAGGTTAAACCAAAGGATTTTTGAAGGCAGTGAGAGTGTGAATTGTTTGAATTTGGGTGCCAAGTTTAGTATCAACTGTCTGGTCATTGAATGTGAAATAAAAATACATATTTTTGTGGTGGTACTCTGCAGTGAGTTTTTGCTGTTCTCCAGAGGACCCAAAGACCGAAGAAAGATATAAAAGATAGCAAGCCATACTGATCCGCACTTCGTAGAGTTCGTACTGACACTACCAGAGATATTTGCACTTGTACAGTAAGTAATCTTTGGTAGGCTCTTCGGGTGGTATTAGTGCTTTAGTTGGAAGCAAAAAGTGGAGTATATATCGCTTGAGTTTGGCATAGTTGAGTGTTCATTCTTGTCTTACACAGAAGCACCCTTCCTTCTGCTTTCTCAGACAGACGGATTTCCTGGATTTTCTACCGACTCTTTAGAGGAATCTCTGGATATACACATACATATATGGATGTTCATGAGGGAGCTCGAAAACCATTCTTGTCGACAAAGAAGAACGAGGGACAGCGGAAAGAGCGAAGAAGTAAGCGAATACGAGGAGAGAAAGAACCCGTGTATTACCTATTTCGTTTGTTCTTATGACTGTGCGCTCCCCACTATTTATTGTCACAGCTGGATTTTCGACACAAGAGTTTAGTTTTCCGATTACTGGACGACTTCATTGTTTTCCCATTCTATCAAATCGAATTCTTTGTCTACTCTTTCTCAAGTTTACACACTCTCCGGCTACGCTGGGCAGTGATACAATCGTACAACGAGCTCGACTTAGCCAATTTTTTGTCTTGAATTCAGTTTGGTCTGTTCTTTTTGTGGTTGATTCGTTTGTTTGTAATCAAGGATTAGCTAAAGAGTAAAACAGTGCTGGTGCGCCATACAACTAATATATCACAGCGAGAGGTTTGAGGAACCTAAAATAGTAGTCTGTCATCGTAGTTGTTTGTGCTAATGTGACAGACTCATTTTCAAGCTCTCGTGTTATTAACTGGGACGCATCGTGGAACTTGTGAGCAAGTATCATTTTGTGAGGAAAAAAGTTGCTTGAGAAGTGAGTAGAAAATCATGGAATGTATTTATATCATGGGAGGTAGTTTTTTGGCGTATGTAGTAGGTTAAATGTTACTAAAAAGAAGACAGCCGTACATAAATATGAAATGTTTGTGTGTGTTCGAAATTCCAAGTGACGTGCAGTTAGTCTTTACGCGAAGGTATAGTTTATTTGGATGGAGTGAGTTGGAAATTTGTGCCGAAGGATGGAAAGATAACAGTCCGTTTGGAACATAATAGGAAATAGTCTAGTACTTATCGTTAGGAGAACTGCCATATGTGATGCGGATCGTCTTTGAGTGAAATGATGAGATGATGGAGAAGTGATGTGTTTGTATGCATGGAGGAATTACAGAGAAGTTTAACGGAGAGAGAGACTCTTGTAGACGATACGGTCGAAGAGGGGAGCTTTTAGCATGTAAAATCATGAATGTTTTTATTGGTAGCAGATGTCTTTTCTTAAGTGTATTTTTGGATCTCACTGTTCGTGATTTTTGTACGCATCTCTTCTTTTTTGACGTGATTTATTTCCGTAGATAACAAGACTAAACAATTCAGTGCTCAGCGCAAAAATTGCCTACTGGGTACGTACTTTGTTGTACACATTGCGGGGTCCTATTTACTTGGTTTCTTTCTTTTTTCTAATCTGTTTTGTTTCTGCGTGTGATTTTCTATGTGCGTGATAAATCCATGGATGTGTTAATATGTACGTCTACGTAATTATATGTGAGGTTTTTTTTTGTACTCGAGTGGGTGAGTACTCTGTGCATGCAGAAAAAAATCGTTTTCTGCATGAGCACAGCACAGAATCCAAAAAGCACCAAGAATTTCCTCTTGAAATCAGGGAATCTATGGAGAGTTTCTCAGTATTTTCAAGCTATCTATTTTTTCCTTCCTCACACTTACCTAATATCTTCTTTGTGTCTTCACGTAGGGTCGTTGGTCAACTTGCGCACTAACTAGGTACGTCAACGTGATAAAACTAACCTCTTTATCAATCGTTATCTGCGGCGCAGATCATGCAATCTCTGGCATTGTGTTGTCCTGGGAATGCTCGTGTTATGGTATCTGTGAATTAGAAACCTGAACTCGTGGTTAATTGATTTGAATACCGTCACATTTATCTTTTAAGGGTATACTTGTATTTTAATACGTATACCATGTACCAGGATCACCTTTTATATGGTCCTAACTAAACAACGTTGAAGAAAGCAAGTGCAAATAACAAATTAGGAAACTATTTCCACATGGGCGATCAACTGATTGACAGATAAGGGTAGGGATATTTTTAAGTGGCTGTGTGATGCGTATGACTCAGGGAAGGAGCGGATAACATGAAAAGCACACGGTGGCTGAAACTCGAGTAGGTAGGTAGTGAGACAGATGCGTCTGGTATATACTGTACTGCTATAATTCTTGTCCATCAGCTAATGTGAAGAATCTATCATATTGAAGCCAATCGGAGAGACGGATCATTGTGTCGCCGGAGGGGTTTCCTTGCATTTTGGCAGCCTTTGTTCTGAAAAGACTGATGAAAACCTTACGAGCGTAGCCATCGGAGACTTGAGTTCATAGTTGTGTTCCTGTTGTCAGCAAAGATTCATCTCGATAGCATATTTGACGTGGGTAGCTATTTGAAGTTTAAAAATGTTAAGTAGGTGATTACATTCCTGTGTTGTATGAATTGAATGTGAGCGTAAGGGAGTAGGTACGTACGTATTACGGTTCAACACCGGTATAATGGACACGCATAGCTGAATTGCTTCACGTCATTTTCCATGACTACAGTTGACGAACGGTGATACCCCGAAGCATAGGAACATAAACTATCCATCTCCATTCAAGCATCGTGAACTATGGTTAACGATGGATGAGGTGAAATGAGAAAGGTTCCCCAACTGAATCGTTACTATGGTTAATCCGACTATTTTGTCAATTCTAATGGAGGTCCGGCGTATGATAGTCGTGTGGGCATTTTGTCTCCCTCTTTGACTGAGGACCGTATGCTGCAATTTTTTCAGCTTCCACGGCCATCATTGCAGTGTCTGTGTTCTGCCCCTTAGACCGAGATAGACTTATCGTTAGGACGAGAGTCACGTTAAATTACTCCCGAGATTTGCCTTGCCTCGTGATCGAAAGTCCCCTATCTATTTGACGTGGAAAAGCTAAAACGGAAGGAATGATGTGCGAATTGCTGACGAATCTAAAATGCTTCTCTTGTAGCCCGAGAACATCTAATTCTCTCTGTCTCTGCTAGATTCACTCATGATCAGTGGCTGTTTATTTACTTGGGAATACTGGGTGTCTAGTCGGAGAATCGAGGGATGTCAATATGTATTGACCCTGTGAGGAATTGGACATAGAATAGGGTGAGCAGGAATGATTTTGGAAAACGCCATTGGTCTTTACACCGAGTGTAGCAGCGTTTATATTCTGCTTCCAGTATTGATTGGGGGTATTCTTTGTACGTTTCTTTTATTTCCCTACGCACATCGTGGTACATCGACTGAATTCCGAATTCCATTTAAAGTCACATTTTTTGAATAATATTTTTTGTTCTGGTCGTTGTACATGTAGTTGCGAGTGAAGAACTAAACTGGAAAATTACGTCTGGATTGGTTACATGCTGAGAGGCGGGAGGTAGGAAGGAAGGAGATTTGAGGAAGAGATTCGGTTTTGGTTTTAGTGCATTCCCTCCGGCAGCATCTATGACACGTCTGTTATTATAGTTATCCGTGTGTTTGTTTGGTGTGTGTGGGGCATAGAGCGGAAGCTCAAGGTAGAAACCATCAACCGTGGATGACTCTGTTCGATGTGTGTTTGAATGAATGCATGAAATGAACCGAAAGGGAAATAGTTCAATAAAGTAGGGGAAGTATAGCTGGATACATTTCACACGCTCAAGTTATTATTGACGCCCTAATAAACTGGTACAATGAATGAAAATGGTATTTTCTATAATTCCGGGCTATTGATATCCGTGCGGCAACTACATGTCGTTTTCCCTATTTTTTATTCTGTGATCCCCTCTTTCGTGGACGTCGTTGCATGAGGACACCAAATCATATTACAGTCTTGTCTAGGTGTATTTATTTTCATGCTCTGCGTGCTCATGCATTTCTTCAGATTTGGTGCCACAAGCATTCAACTGAAATTTATCTTTCCGCACCTTTTGAAATGTGATCGCTTTTGGTTCCTTTTGTACTGAAATTGGTTGGCGGAATGTACGTAACGTTTATTTATCTACCCTAATGATTTTTATGTATGGCTACGTTAAGATTTAATTTTCATGTGTTCCTTCCTCTATGGTTTGTATGAGACTGTAATGATTTATAATGATGACAAAATGGTGCAAGCAGTATGACACATCAAAGAGGGGATTGTACGAACATTAAACATATTTGTAGCCTAATGTGTCGGCATCATTTTATACGACCGTTTAAGTCCATAAAGCGGGCGTTAAAAAGACGCATGTTATCGTAGTCGCTCTTCTAAAACTAAGAATAACAAAAATATTATGAGTGAATACTAATAGTATAATACTGTCATAATATCCATAGCCAGCTATATACTATGACATGCTTTCATAAATATTGTTGCGTATTAGTCAGACCGATAGGAACAGAAGCCTGGGATGAATACGACCTGCGCTTCCTGCACTCGCATCTTTTTACGTACATTCATGTGGTAGGTATGTACCTACAGATATTCGCTTTTGTATACAATTCAATGAGTCTAGTGAGTCGATGATTTAGTGATAGTATGAAAGTCCTACAAATGAACTTTGACAAAGCTGTATAAACTTAGTTGTTGACCGGTATTCCAATAACAAGAATAGCCAAAGCACATTCGTTGGTTAACGCTTAATAGGCTTGTGGTTTTAAACTACTTTTATCAGCTACTTAATCTTCCAATATGATAGTGCACCTTAACAACCTGTTCCGAGCATTGCGAGATGGATGCCTTTAAAATTGCTCATGTTTCGTGGTTATAATTTATTGTGATAGAATGGTTTTCCTCTTGTCAGATTTTCTGGCTACGTATAACCATGGTAGGGTAAGATACATGCTATGTAATTATATAAATGCATTTCCACTGCTTTTGAATCAACATTATGCGTCGAGAACAAATGTACTAAAAAGTACGCTCTCAGTGTGGTCGCGATTGTAGCAATAATCCTTCGTCATCCAATAGATCAAACTTACGTATTGGAGCCTGAAGATGAAGAGGAGTCGGTGGGATAGAAACGGGCGAATGTGAATGGAAACGAGGGAAGTTATGCGATGAGCATGGGAAACTGTAGTCGAGGGTCTTGTCATTGATATTCATGAAGAAGTGGATGCACAGCGTGTATTTTATTGCTCAGCTTTTGTCGTATTCAATGAAGTATAATACAGATATTAAAGAACACTGTGTACCCTAGTCATGTATTTTTGATGACATCAGGTTTGGTAGTAAAGGAGAAGTGTGATGATGTATCTGATTCTTCTTCCTTACACTGACGAAACTCTGTCAGGACATACGTAAAATAGTGGTCGGGGTGGGCCGGGCCGGTCTGGGCCGAGGATGCTGGCCCAGCCCTTATTTTGTGGCCCGGCCCATAGGCCGACAACAGTTTTGAAAAATCCTTTTTAATTATTATAAAAGCTATTTTTCATTGAGTAATTCCTACTTCTATACATATTAAATGCTCAGGAGTGTTTTCCAGAGTCATTTTTACTTAAAGTAACTTTTTAGTAAATAGTTTAGCGTATAGTACTTTTTTTATTTAAAGTAAAAAAATGGCTAGAAATTGCAAATTGTTTTTGTTTTAATTTTTCCCTCTTCAAATTGGCCAAATGGGCTGGGCCGGGCCAACCGAATGGCCAGGACCACATGGGGTAAAATCAGGCCCAGCCCGGCCCAAGCCGACCACTAACGTAAAGAATATGTATGAACTATGCACACCCGTTTATACGTGTACAGAATAGTGTGTGTTGACTAACGTGTAGAACTCTCCATAATGGCACTTTTGGTATTTCTGCAGGAGTTTGAGATAAATCGACCTATTTAAATGCTTATCTTTCCTTATGTTTCTCTTTCACTGGGGGTGTGTTCTGATTCTTGATGACCTTCCACTGCTTTCTCGGGAGTTACCACGAATCCACGTTAGCTCAAACAAAAAATCTCGTATCTATTCATGTGCTTGACTTGCTGTTAGCGAAGTTTAACAAAACTTCAGTCGAGTCCCATCCATTACCTCTGTTACATATAATTATTCGTTTCATATCCTCACGTGTCACGTAGGCTTGATGCGCACGTAGCTACTTACCCAAATTACAACAAGTAGGTACTGATTTTACCTTCAAAATATTGTACCGACGTGTATTTTTTGATTAGGTCATGGCTCGTACCCTCACGCCCTGACCACTTGTCCCTTCCAGCTCCCAGCTTACCCTTTCCGCCTTTTCTTACCTTGACTACCCGTCCCCTGACCCCATTGGTACCCTCACTTCTTGTCTTCCAAGAAAATACATGCGCATACAGGTTTTGTTTTGTATATTTCAGTGAGTAACGGTATAATCATGCTAACAGAGAAACAGGTAATAGGAACCAAATACCAAGTTTACCAATAACAACTGTGTTTAACTTCGAAACGTTTTTTTTACGTGTTTTAAATTATATATATATATATATATATATGCTTTATTTTTTAAAGCATATGTGCTTCTCTTTTAACCTGATTATATTATATTGTAATTTAATGAAATTAATTTAACAAAGCCCCTATGCGCATGCTTGTTTGGGGGGAACGAGAAGCAGGGTACAAATAGGAGGACAAAAAATGAGGGTACGAACGGGAAGGGAAAGAGCTGGCAGGGTATGACTCGGGGCAAAGCTGAGGGTAAAGCTGCCAGAGGAAAGTCCTTCTTAGCGGATATAATAAGTATTTAAATTTGTTACTGTAGAATATTGAGTGCAAAAAGTGCTCGACCGAAAAAGGACAATATTTTGCATACGTGGCTCTGTTGGGTAATTGTACAAGTCTTATTTCTATGTTCCTACATATGAAAGAACAAACCCGCCAAACTGGACTAGTTCTCTGATAGAACGATCAGAAAATAAAAAGAAGTTGAATGCCGTTTGTGCGTTCCTTCAAAGGACTGGCGGGTTTCAAGAGGAAACAAGTAGGTATATATCTTTACTATAGGCCAGTTATTTTATTATATCTTAATCGTTGAATTACTGTCCTGTCAGTTATAGTAAATGAAATAAGTATGTCGAATTTACGACAGAAGTAAGGAATCCAACCTCGGGATGTCGATCTCGAAAAAACGAGATCTCGAGGGCAAACCTCGATCTCGAATTTTTCAGCCGAGATCGAGATTTAAATATGAGTGATGATTAATTAAGATAAATAAGGATTAAAATTATTCAGTATCACAAAATTTTACTTGAATTCTAAGACAAACTGAAAAATTTTGGATTTCATTACAAAGAAATGTCCACTCCAATTAGCAAAATTAACTATAAGGTAAAGGTATAGTTTTTGACAGCAAGTTTTATTGAAAGTATGTATATATATACCGCTTTTATTGTGTTCGCCTACCCTCTTTAGTATTTTTATCCATGTTGTTTTGTGCGTCAAATTTTAAAATTTATATTTCCATTAAGTGGAACCTTAGCATTATACTCTTTGGTACATGAGTAGAGCGGCTGAGTATGATCCAACCGGAGCGAAATTCGAAATACTTGACGGCGTTCTAAAGCGTTCAGTGTTCAATTTAGGTACTTATTCAAAATAATTTTTGTTGAGTCAGTGTTTAACAATAATTGTGAAAATGTAATGATTTTTGTGTAGACAGTTTATGTTGTTGGAACTTAACTAAAGCCTAGTTAACACATTTTAATGATTTTTTTTCAACTTAAAGATTTTAAACGCCATTTTAAATCATACTTATGTATTAATGTTTCAAATCTCGAGATCTTGCAACGTAAATCTCGATCTCGACATTTCGAAAATCACTCGGGATTGGATTCCCTAGACAGAAGACACCAGGGGGCTTATTAGTTTATGTACAAATAATTGAGAGTAATTAGATGGATTATTTTATCTTTAATATGTATTAGATTATTGTTAGATAATATGTATCAGGATTATGCTTTCTTACGTTGGTTAAGTAAGAAGGAAAACTATGTGATTGCAATTCTGGTTAAGTATAAGGAATTCTACGTAGGCATGTCTAATTTGAAGGGTACTAATTGTGGAACCTAAACATTTGTACTGGTTAGTTTTTGTGTGGAAGTTCGTAGGAATTGGTTAGTATATTCTGTATAAAGTTTTCTATTGAACTGAATCTGACAAGTTGAAAAAGAGAGAAGGTGTAGACGGGTCGATGAGGTGAGAGCGTTTCTTACATGTAGCTCACTGTACTTTGGTTGAGAGAAGTCAAAGACAGGAAAAAGGAGTGGAGATAAGCGAAAGAATGTAGATGGTAGTCTTCTTTACTCTTTCTCTTTTGCTTCAGTAGCCCTTTTCATACTCAAACTCTTTCGAGTTGGAATGAATTTAAGCTTCAAGTCACGGTGTTTTGGTTTCATCAAATTCCTTTTTCCGTTTTGACTTTCGCTACCAACGTGACAGCCATTTTATGACATCGGAAACGTTCGCTCTTTAAGCTCTTCTTCTTTATAATTCCTTATGGAGTCTTTTTTCTTGCCCCATCACGTATGTACTATGTAACAAAACGAGGATAATGATTAGCGGTACTTGTGCGTTCAAATCTACACAAGGCTAACCGAACGACCGACGACCGCCAATTTGAGTGGTACGTATGCTGTGGAGAACATATATACATACTAAATATTTGATCAAGGATGCAAGTACCAGTTATGCTGGAACAAAACGAATGTAAATTACCCGCTGTGCTTACTTGCTTATTTGATAATCCTATTCAATCCAATTCATTAATCTCTTTTATTTTTTAGCGGCATCAAAATTATTCCTGCGTGACTAACATCCCGCTTTCTTAGTTTTTATCGTTCCATTATACTTCTATACAGTCAGTTTAGCCAATCATAGCAGACATTTAGAAGATGTTTGCATGGTGGCAGCATGTGTAATTTTTGTTAAATTTCTCTCCCCCCCCCCGTTACTATAGCTGTCCGCCATGAGTGCTCTGACTGGCTTGAATATCAATTCCAGAAATGGTAAATATCTAATGGTGATTGAGGTTGTCGCGGGTTCTGCCTGCGTCGTAATTTGTGAGTGTAAAGAACAGGGAGAGAGAGAATAATTTGTTGATTATATGAAAGGAAAATTTATTGACAATGATTTAGGGTGAATAAAGTGGATTGAGGATGGAGAATGGTGGAAAGGGAAATGTGAAGATTTCCTGGAATGTGGAACATGTGCTAGGGTATGAATACGAGAATTACTGATGGATGAGGATGGGTGGGGCTAAGAAGAGTGGATTTGTCATCTTATGATGGCGATGATGATGTTGTTACATATATACATGTTAGTGTGACTGAAAGAGGAAGAAAAGAAAATTGTGTGGGGTCTAGAGTTTGGAAAATGTATTCGAGTCGGTAGTCAGTAGTGTTGTCGTACTTGGTTGAGCTTGGTAGTGGTTGGAACTATTGGAGGAACCATAACCAGACCGGAGCGTATGTAGGGACAAGTGAAATGCGTGTTTGTCTTGAGCGAATACCAGTGTCTAATGCAAGCGGTTGCTGTGTCGGCTGTGTGTACTCGGAGTATGGGCAAAGAATAAGAATGTGCATGAGTGAGGAGTTGAGTTCAAGTTTGGTTGGTTGGTTAAAGCTTGCCGAACAAGTAAATGTTTGAGGGGAAATGATTTGGAGAAGGAGGAAAAGGAGATAGCGGAGCCAAGTCTGCAAGTCTGAGTGAGGTAGAGGGAGGAGAGATTTGAGGAGAAAAAGACTCCTTTATATTCTAGACGTATATTTTTCTGGTACTCTGGTTCCTTTTTCTTCTGACTCGCTCACTCCCGTGCTCTCCTCTCATCTCTTGCTTCTCCCTATCCCGCTAATCAATATTGAACGCAAAAGGGGCCAAAAAGTCAATAGTGCTATTCGCGATTTCCTAACCCCACAAGAAATTTTCTTTTGAATGGATAAAGAAAAGCGCGCAAAAAAGTTTGTTCTCTTCTCTTGTAATGGGAAAGTTACACAGACCACTGAGATTTCTTGAAATTTTTGCGATTCACATCTTTCTAGTTGCCGTGCTGTACATCCGTCGCATTTGAATATGAACATTCAGTTTTGCCATTCCTCTTTCTCGAGACGCTGATCCTCACTTGGCTTCTCAATGGATCACAACTTGTCGCCTCTATATCTTTGCACTTCACTGCTCTTCACCTCTCCGCCTTGGAAAAAAAGAAGGGAAATAATTTTTCCCCTCCTCCTCTATACGACCACCGACCAAGCACCACCAGTATTTGATCTTGGTCGTCTTTTTGCCTTCTTCTCCTTCGCCTCTTTATTCACAACTATCACAACCTTCGTGCCTTTCTTTCCATGCCTGCCTGCCATGCCTTCCTTGCTTTCACTCCATTTGATATTCTAGGTGCGAAAATATTGCTTTTCTCCTTTCGTTTTTCTCCAACACTGACAGCAAAAAACTATTGATCACTTCCAACTTAAATCTTCGGTTTGGCTCACATCTATAGACATCTTACCCGCTTTTTTGCTTCTCCTCAACTTTAGTCTTCCATCCTTTATGTGTATGCCTGGTCATTACTATCCTCTACCCCAAGCAGCTTCCTTCAAAACTAACTTCTTTTTCCCTCTCCTATTTACTTTACCTAAAATACTTTTCAACTTTATCCCCTTCCACATACTTTCCATTTTCCTTTTACCTCCATTACCTACTTGGTTTATTACTTGAGATCTTCTCTTCTACCTTTCGTGGTATTCCGTTCGGGAAATTAAACTCCAACCTTGTTCCAACGATACTGGTCTCTCTTCCTTAAAATCAATCTTGTTCCTCGAAATCTGTGCATGTTAAAGCGGTTATCGGTGGCGCTTACGATGCCTTCTTATAAAATCATAGGACTCTCTGATGCATGATGGTAATTGAATTACAGCCGGAAGGATATTTTCACTGTGCATCTGCGAATATATTACATACGTATATCGATCACCGTGTTTCTTACAGATAGAAATATTTACATTCAGTATGGATTTTACTCTGTTTCTGGGCATGTGTTGAAACGCTCAATGAGAATAATAATTTATCTGTGAATAAAATTCAGCTGGTATCAACGCTTGCATTGTTTAAAGAATTAAATCAAGTGATTATTAATACCCAAACACTTTTAGTTCACGAGGTGTTCAAGTTGATACTATGATGTACTGTTTTACCTACTTTTTGTAGGTAACTGGGCACCTCGAATGCCTAGAAATGAAGTGACGATGAGAAATAAGCTAGAATTTAGGCTTCCTCGTTTCAGGTTCTTTTCGAAGTCCCCAGATTTGATTTTATCTTGTTGAAATACGAGGTTAAAAATGCTTGTCGGAGCATGAAAACCAGAAGACATACAAATCCTATTTTTATGATCGTAATTGCATTTGATTCACCTCATCAAGTGTTGTGGGGGTATAGTGTGTCAAAGCGGATTATGTCGGTAGTATGCAAACTTAGGCTATTGTGGCAGTTTCCGGATTCTAAGCTATGTATAATGTATAAATATGTTCGTGTTTATCTATCGTGTCTGTATTCCTTCCTATAGTCCGAATATATGCGTGTTGGGTATTTGTCACAACGGTATTTTAGATCTTGTTAGTATGAAAATCACGTTTACGGTCCGGTGTCTCTAAAAATACTTAATTGTGATTTGTTTTATTTATTTCAGATATCTGATGGTTGCTCGGATCTTTTTGCTACGCCGCGAAAAGGTAAAATTTTGATTTTATCTAGGTATTTGTCATGTGACCACTTACTAATTGTATTACGAAAACTCATTTGCCCTTGATTGATTTTGCATACTGTAATAGATACTGTTCCAGTAAATATTCAAAACCAGCCTTAGGATTTAGGAGTACAGCTTGATGCGTTAAATGCCATTTCATTATTGCCCGTGTTTTAGTACTACAAACTAAAAGTATAACCATGTATATCATCAAGGAACAAAATGAATATTCTCGCCATCACAAAAGTTAGGTGTGGATGTTTGAATCTGTCTAATTAACGTGTACACACATCGTTTTTATTACTCGCCTTTGGTGTATGAGTATTTGGTGTATAGGAGTCTTTTAATCTCTGATTCTAGCCTTGGTCCAAATCAAACTCCTTTTGGCATACTAATTTTCCATTATTCTATTGATTATTCTCTACTACTACTGCGTTGTTATTCAGATCCTGGAAAGCTAATTTTTGGATTCGCATGAAAACTTCAGTAACATCTAGCATCTATAATTATACGTATCTCTTCACGATCTAAAAAGCGTGGTTTGAAATAAGTGGGCAGATTGTTGAGATAAAAGCAATGAGGTCTTGGGAAAGTCCAAAAATAGGTGACTTCCAAAAGGGAATTGTAGAAATTCGGGTTTGTTGAAATTTCATTTCTTGCCGCCATATTTTCTTTCCTCCCGCATACAATATTTACGAATATTTTGTTACAATCCTTCACTATCGCCGTACTAAATAGTATTCTTGATTCAAGGGCTAAATCGGATAAATACATTTCTATCAGGATTCTATGAATTGTTATGGTGAAAGTCTGCTATGATAATCTTGTTAGGAAGATTCTTTAAGCTGAAATACATGAACTAATACATTTTAGATGCTAATACATGAACCTTCCCACGACCTTATGTAGTTGGTTCTTTTGCTGTTAACCCTTCCCAGTATGGCTTGGCAGGGAAAAATTGCACAATATCATCATAGCTCAATGTTTTGTTCAGTTCTGTTCCTTTTAAGCTAAACATTGTGTTGACTGGTTGATTTACTTTCTTGGGATTCGATATGGTTGCAGCCGTTGTTAATACGGTCTGTCGTTACTAATACAGGGTATAGGATAGCTACCATGTCAGATTCATTATTTTCGCGTAACTCGCCGATTATAGCAAGTTTTGGATCTCTTCATCCGGATTTTCCTTATTCTTGTTCAGATACATAATGATAGGCAGGTAATAATGATTAATTACCGGGTGTGGATTAGCTGTTCATTGAAGTTCTTCAGTTTTATGTGTAAATTGGAGTCAAGATTTGGTTTTGGAGTATTATTAACGTACATAAGTAATAAGCATATACGCTATACGCGAAGTCAAGTGTACGGAAGTGAGACAATAAGTGAGAAAACCTATGATGATACATACTTCTCATTAGCTAAACGGGAATTCTTCAATTCATGGGAAGAATGTTTCAGAAGTAGCGCCCGTTTTAACATTGCAGTAAACGCTTTCCTGGAAACCGACTTTTCTAATGAGAGAAGCGTTATCGTGGATTTTCTCCAGGGTACATTATCTTGTAGTGTCTCGGGTCATTCTTTAGTGGTGTCAGATGCTATGATAATTATCAGTTGTGAATGGTCCATCTGTCATTGCTTCACAGAGTTGAACGTAATTTACCTAAGTAATTAATTTGAGTGTAATTTGCACAGTTAGCAAACTGCGAGAGGTTTTTTGTTCAAAACTTTAAGTACAGGACTTTTCAATACAGCGCCGGTTAGTGTATTGTGGTAGGGACAATACAAGTGTATCTACGCAACTTCCAAGTTGTCTGATTACATTTGTGACAGAAAAGAAGTGGGATGATTGAGTCTAGGCTACGGACGGGTAGCAGGAAGAAACGTTGAGAGAGACAGACAGAGAAAGAGACAATGGGACTGCCGGTGTCGGTAGTCGCTGCATACTGAAATCGAAGTTGACAAGTAAATAAATAAAGTTTGTACTTCTGACTAAATTAATTCATGTTGAGATAAATTGTTCTCCGTGTAACTATTGTATTTTTCTCCCATTGACTCCTCTGTCCGTTGAAACTTACGCGTATGTTCAGGTTGGGAACTTAAGACCTACTTGCCACTCAACTTGATGAGCTTTGTGTAGGAGAAGCAGTTGACAGATTTTATTCATTTTCTAAAGTGTTTTCACAACATAACAAATCAAAATTGCTATCTGGGTAGACATTTGACTCCAGTAGGTCATACAACACCAAAGGGACAAGGAGTCAAGTAGCTTGAACGTGGGAGTTCCGATAAGTGACTATATATAATATTGTGAGTGACAAGAATTATGAACGGTGAGAGCACATGACTGTTTATTCAAGTTTAAATGGTTGCTGGAGGGTAGCGTTGCGTGTGTGAGAACATCGTAGAATAAATTGGACTAGTGAAAGTGAAATTATTTATTTGTCTGATAGATGGTCTTGTTGAATGAGTGTAAATGAATCGTCATTTCATTCATGACAGGCAGAAAGAAATCTTTTTTCGTGTAAGATTAAGGGCGAAAGGTGAGGCACGATGCAAAATCCATGTTAGGAATGTAAATGCGGAAGTGCGGGGACAGTCGGAGCATGCGAATTGAAAAATGCTTGCGTTGGTATTATTGGCAACTGGGCTCACCCTCTGAATTTCCTGTTACTGCATTCCTTAGCTTCGAGAATACTTGACTGAATTTAAATTTACAATCATTGGGAATTATATAATAATATCGAATAATCTCATGAAATATACAGTTGTTCATTTACTGTTGTTGATGCCTACCACAGTTTCTTTAGCGCCCCGACGTCGTTAGTCACCCGTAGAAAACTTCTTGTCGTTTCCGATATTTCCGCCGTCTTGTAGAATATTCATATATGCAATCGAGACGTACGGTATTACAGTCGGTGATTAAAATGCGACCAAAAATAAGTAGCCATGAACTCAGTCTTGAAAGTTTGTTGTTATAAAAATAGATACTTTTCCACCCGACAGTTTCTTTGAATTCATTCTAACAAATGAACTTAACGTAAACAGTTAATATTTATTATTATACGGATTACCTCCAGATACATGTATAGGTATAAATATTACCTGGTCTCTGACGTTTGATGTTTTTAATTAGGGTGGAACTGAATGGTGATGGTTCGTTCTAATTGTAAGGAAGGGTTGCAGGGATAGTTGTATTTCTTGGCATAAGCCATTTTGCAAATGTTGGTAGGAAAGTACACGTCCACCATAGGATCCAAATTTTGATGGGTGGTACCATGCGCTTTTGTAGCTTTTTGCCTACACCGTCTTCACAACGAATGCAGCAGCCATGGTTGTTTCATAGTTTATCTTCTTTCATCTGTTTAAATTCGCATCAAGGTTTAGCTTGGCTAAATGTGAGTGCTGGTTGTAACCGAAATTCTAATATTAATACTTTTTTCGTATTGTAAGATCCTCATACGTATCACGTTGATACGTTCATATTTTACTAGTTTACAAGGTATTAATAGTGGTCAGATTGAGTATTAAAATGTATATATATATATATTGGTATTGAATCTATGGCGTAGATTTTTCTGTATTTTTTGCCATTGTACAGTGAAGAAATTCAATGATTTAGGCAGTATAGAACAAGTGTATTCTTGTCATCAGGATAATCACATACAGAATAGCTTTTTTACGCCATTGTTTTTTTCGTCGTGCACTTTGCATGTAAAGCAGCATCAGAAGAAAGATGCAACGAGAGAAAAAGAGGAAGAGGAGAATCTGGTAAATTTAGATAGTGGGAACGGTGTGCTTACGGGTTTTGTGTGTAGTGTAGTGAAGTCTAGACCGCGGAGAAGTACGAGCACAAGGAAAGGAGAATCCGAGATTTAGAGGAAAACGAGACGGTTGGTTGGTTCAGTTGTTGAAAGGCGATAAGTTTCTTCTCGCTTTCCTGGACAACTTTTGTTCCACACACTCCACAACGGAACTGTGTATTTTGTCTGCGAAAGTATAATATGTCTTAGCCTCATGCAACATCAGCCTATAAGCGATCTTGCTGGCTTTTTCAGACCAATAATGAGTTGCCCACAAGAAAACATGTGCCTATTCCATTGATCCTAAACTCTGGTTCGCAGTTGGATCCCATCGCAAGTTGGATTTTTCAAAATATCCGGCAGGCAAGCAACCTGGAAGTTTTCAGGACTTACTGACGATATGTTACCCTACACTAGTCTAGCAGGAGTGGAGTCGTCGAGTAGCTAACCCTGGCCTAAGAAGCTGGTTCAAGATCAGCAAATCCTCACTGATTTCACATAGGCACACATTGGGATTTTGCATTCTTGCTAAGCCACGAATGCTAAAACTCTTTTCTCAAACTAAAATTACCCAACATACAACCCAGGCTGTAAACCTTGCAGACTTCAACGCTTGATTCTTTTTATTTCTTGTCATGTCACAGCTGTTTCGTGCCAAATTTATTCGCTTTGGCGTGTGGTTCACATTTTTAATATTTTATTGCTGTTGTCACTTAATGGAAAGAGTACTGATTCCGCGGAGTAGATTTACTTTCTCCTTTATCTCTTCACGTATACTGTGCAGCCAAGGACGGGAGTTTGTCCTCCAAATTTGTCTGCTACTTACATTTAGTCGCGTTGGTTGCCCGCTGGTTCATTAGATCTCTAATTAAGGGCCACCCGAAAGAACAGAGAGTTTAAAAATGTACAAAACGCCGCTGGAACATGGCACTAAACAATGCAACTCATGTTATCTGGTTTGGATTGTATCATATAATTATATTGTTGTTGAAATTCCTTCCAATCTAACATCAACAACACATGTGTCATTACCTCGGTATCGGTATAATACGTAAAGATTTATGTAAGCTTGGAAGGAAGATCATGGCAGGCCATGAAATTGATTTTATTTTTTGTGTAGCAGTAAGTTGTTGCAGCTGTTACAGAAAAATCTACCACTGGGTATACGTTGCTATATGCGTTTTGCTGCTACAATTCCAAAGATTAAAAACTAAAGCTTGGCATTATTTACTTTGTTTTTTTATTGTGGATGTAATAACGTGAACTATAATTAAATCAAATCATCGTCAATCGTCTAAATGTTGAAATCTATAGGCAAGTCAACTGCTCAGTGAAGTAATAGGCCACTGCTACAGTTCGTAGCTTTTTTATATTTGACATGAAAAGAGTACATAATTGGTACAATAGCTGTGAACTACGATTTTGAGAAAAGTCAAAGATGGGTGTATAGTGTACCTATATACTATATACGTAGGAAGCAAACCTCCTAAAGGTATATGTACACTCAGCAAATGCATACTTACATTTGCATCATAGGTATTTAATTTCGGTAAACTAACCCAGGAACAGTGCGTTTTGGTTATTCTTATAGCTTATATCGTGGCATTAAGTAATGTCTTTATTAGATAATTAGCTTAAGAAGTGTGACTACATCGTTCATTATGGTTTCGGCTTATTACAATAATGTCAGCTCGTTAAAGTCGTGTTAAGTGATAAACCGCATGTAATGATTATGAAGGAGATGAGATAAGAAGTTGGTCAGAAAACAAAACAAAGTGTGCTATCTAATGATAGCTGCCTAGAGTATACGTTACCCAAAAGTAAGCACACACCTAAGGATGGAAACATGGAAAGAAAGATGGACGTTTTTTATCCCTTCTCGGTTGATCCTCTGTCGTCTTTTTCTCGTGCCAATTTGTTTTCTCGTGAGGGTTTTTTCTTTCTACTTTGGTCTCTATCCAAAAAGGTCCATCCCTGCCGAATGAAGACTTGCACTACATGAAAAAACTGGGGAATCGTTTGTTGAAACTTTTCTATCATCCGAGTGTAATCTGAACTGATGAGTGGCCAAATAGATCTCGAGTAAAAAATCTTGTTCCCCATTAAATTCATAGTTTGCCTTTTCCTTCCTTTTCATAGCAATTGATTTTCCTTTCCAGTTTCCCCATAAATCATTCAGGTTCAGAGTGAAGAGGAGAAGAGAGCCTGTGGAAAAAAAAGTAGAAAAGAAGAAAAGACACACACATACCTATATAGTACCTTGTATTTGCAGTAGTGAGCAGTGTACCCAGGACCATGTGTTCCTGCCTCGTAAGATCCTGTGGGTAATCTGCTTTCTCCTGACGAGTTAATGCTTAAAGAAGATTCCGTATGAGCTCTGGTCTCTGGAGAATGTTAGTTCAGCGTGCCTGTGGAGCGTTCGTCTACTCTGCGCAAAGTACCTAATGCTTCACTGCCAGTTATCGTAGCTATTACATATGCAATCCCATAATCTTGTATATTGCTTACAGTTCTTCCATGAACAAATTACATGGTAGTTTGAACGAGTAGAAATAGTTGATTTGTGATCTGACCTTTCAATCTGTTTGTGGAACAGCATCGTTTATACTTTAGTAAAACACACACATGCGTGAAATTTTCAGCTCTAGATCTCTCTGTGCATAATTATGTACCTACCATATTAGTAGGTATATGTCAAGGTTCAGGATGGTCAGGAGATAAAAAGTTTTTATTCGGTAGGTCTTGTAAGAAACCAACCGACTTTGATTGACACCAAATCCTTGAAAGTTAGTAATCGAAAAATTGAGAAAAGTAGTCACTTCGATAGACAATTGTTGCAAAACGTACACACATACACCAAGACTGTCATTCACAATTAAAGTTTGCATGGAAACATGCGGCATTAGCAGGGTCACTCTCGTTCGCTGAACCAGGGTTTCAGTCCCTGTGAAACAGGCGCAGATGACTGTGGGTACACCTAACTGTCATTCACAATTAAAGTTTGCATGGAAACATGCGGCATTAGCAGGGTCACTCTCGTTCGCTGAACCAGGGTTTCAGTCCCTGTGAAACAGGCGCAGATGATTGTGGGTACACCTTGCTCTGCCACGGCCCATATGTACATATTTACTTATGGTGCAAGTTGAGGTATACATACATAAACATGCTTCGACGTGTTCGATATGTAAACGAACAACGAAATAATGCCTAGAAGCAAAACCAACAGAATCAGTTTTTCAGATGAGGAGAAAGGAAAGATTATCCCTCATATCGTTTTCCTTCTGTTTTAGTTTCGTACTACAACATTCTCGTTTGGATGACAAATCCTGTCATTTGGGTCTCAATTTGAGGCCCATCACGCGTTCAACCAGGCCTCAAAGTATTTTAAAGGACATACTTCTGTATTGTCGTCTCAAATGTCTACTCTGAAATTCCTTTTGTTTCAACCAGAATGCACTTGCAAGGTGCTAACTCCCTTTCAGAAAATTTTGAGTCATTGCTCAATTTTTCTCGAGATTTATATAATAAGGTACTTTAGTATTTATTCTTGCAGGAAGGGTTATTTTAGAGATTAATGCAATTTCCATGTTTTTTCTTTTAGATTCGTCGCCACAATTGCCTGACAATCTGCATTCGTCTAATGAACAGAAAGGTGTCGATATTCCACGGCATCAAAATTATACCGAGAAGAAACCATCATCGCCATCCTCGACAGTTGTAAACTCGATTCCTATTGTTGAAGTCAATGTACAGCAGTCTAGGCACGAACCTGTGTCCAGGCACGAACCGGTGGCCAGGCACGAACCTGTGTCCAGACACGAACCTGTGGATTTAAATTTAATTAAGCCTTTGCAAAAGGTATGTCGTTTCTCTAGTTAGTGGTCCGCGTACCTAATTTAAACCTGTTATTGATTTGAATGTATGTAAAAATATCAGCCTTAACGATGTATTTACAAAAACTACCTAATTCATGAATACACGGTTAGGATCTTATCGTCGATTGTTATTTCCGTAATTTAACCCGAGACAAATCAAAAGTGGTAGTGTCGAATTATTGAATCATTTGAGGTTTAGGCTCTTTAACTATACTACTACTGGGTTTCTTGGGAACATTCCTCCAATACTGACAAATATTTACAAACTGTGAATGAGTCATTACCACTTATTTATTTAATTTACTGGATTCAATTTTGTCTTTTAGAAAAGGGTACATGATACATTGAACGCTTGATTACAAAATCAACTTTTTGTTAGTCCCAAATTGATTCCAATTTGTTTTTAGACCTATTTTTAACAGCCGTGAATTATTCACATATAGTGGAATGACTACCGTACTTGTTTGGTTGTGCATTCTGTTATTGTCAATCTTTTCCATTTAATCAAATTTAGGGGGAAATATACCTGAACGATTATTTACCAATGTATAAATACTCTTTTAAGGAAGTAATGAAGGCAATTTTTGCTTCTTACAATAAATTAGTCGTTATTCTGAATTAACATGTCACTGTTCTAATGATTACAGAATGGTTCTTTGAGTTCTGAATTCGGATCGGAAGATTTAAACGGTCATGTTACTCACGCTGAGCCATCACCAGGAGTGATAGCTCAACCCGTACAAGAAAAGTTAGTGTTTCAGCAGCAAAAGACAACCGTCCCACAACAAACTTTGTTTACACCTTACGCAGCAACCGCTATTACTCGGGTTAGCACGCCAATTGTTTCGGTTTCAAACCAGTCTCCAGTCCCAGAGAGCCCACAGGATCTATTAAAACAGTCAACGCAACCAAAAAGCTTACAATATTCGCAAGTGCATCGTATCAGTCGTAATACTATTTCGTCGGGTAGTGGCGTTAATCCCGTTTCGAGTGCTCCAGTTACAGGGGATTTGAGTGCTTCAACTCCGGTGATACATAGTGGAATTCGTAGTCACCATAGCCCTTTGCCTATTGTTGAAAAGGTAAACCTTCAAAGATATCATTTGTGTAACCTACAATGTAAAACACCAGGTTTCACTCATTTGTACGTTTAATCAATCGTATTTCAAATGTTAATCCTGATTATAATTACATGGATAGACTGGGCCAGCCAAGCCTCCGAATGCGCCGTCACCTGTGTCGAGCCAAGTATTTAGTAGGAAATCATTTCCTTCTAGCGGCAAAGGTAAGTTATTTGGAAATCCGTATTTGGAAAGCGGAACTATTTGTAATTATATGTGTAATTTTTTTATCATTGTGCTGGATTTTTAAAATTATAATGGTAGTTCATATTAAATTTAATTACTATTTTGAGAATCTGAGTGCGAATCCACCAGTCCTTATCCTATTATACTAAATTATATAGAACTTCATGATTAGCTACAGGATAACCTCCTAAACTTAGTTTTATTTTCCTATTTGGGGCTAGACTACTAGACATGAGTTCAATTTCTTTTTGAATTTCCCGTGGGATTAACTCTTAGCTTTTAAATTAAATTGTGTGTAGCAAAACTTGTATAGGTTTTGATATTGATGTATTTTTTTATTTGCAGTGACTCCAACGACAAGCAAATCTGCTGCGTTCGGCTCAATTGCTAGACTTTTAGATTCTCCGACAACCTCCAGAAGCAGCCCCACAGCGAATGCAACAGTGACGACGAGTACAAATTATAGTAGTCTTAATCATCAGTCATTTACAGGTGGATTAATCAATGGTAATAGCCACCAAACCATAGGGCCCAGTGTACCAATTACTTGCTCGTCTAGAAGTCACTCTCCAAGGGGCCATAGCCCATCCAGAGAGCGAGATAGTTACAGGTAATTCAGGATAAATGGAATAGTTGAATTGAAGCTAGGCGACCATGTAATTAAAATGGTTATTTAATTTTAAACACAATTTCGGAGCTTCATTTCTCTTCTTTGGACTTCTTCACGTAAATATTTATGTATGTTTCATGGATTACTTTTGGTGTAAAATTGCAGTAGCAATGTGAGCAGCCTGAGTAGAACAAGTGTGACACCCGTGAGTGGTTCGACGCAGTTGCCACCGACTTTGTCACCGTTGCAAAATTTGCAGTCGTACTCGAAGGCAGCATCTTGGCTCAAGTATGATTTTTGAGTTTATTCCAAACACGAGACAAATGGAACTGGGATGTTTACTCAGAGGTTGATGTTTAGACTTCTGAAGAGTGAAATGTTAAATACCTACATGCCTGCACGTAAATGTAGGAGAAAGATCTAGTTGTAAGAGGTACAGATTAAGTAAATGGCGTGAAATGAAACGGAGCGTAGCCAAGTAATTTAACCGCATTAACAGTAGCCCACGGCTGGCACTCTTTACCGTCTTGGGCCTCTCTAGTTGTTTTCTGCTTTACTTCTTCAGTGCTCAGCAGCAGAATATTATTTTGCCGACAAAAAAGTCAATGAACACCCTAGTCGAAAGCGTAGTTTAAATGTTTTACTGTTACTGCTACATGTATTTTCCTCACTTTCAATACTTTTTTGCTCTTTCGTCGGATTGTAAAATTGAGTTCAATAATAATTTTCATCTGCTTAACCCTTGAGTACGAGCCAACTATTTTTTTCTAAGTGGCAATTACGAAAGGAAGCAGAGAGATAAAATATTTAGTGTGTTTCCAGTGCTGAGCAGTTAAATCAATCGATAAATAAAAATTAGGTAGGGAAACAATTATCCGTCTTAGTGAAAACGACCGTTGGAATAAAATGGTAGAAGGAAATACTTAACAGTGGATTGCGTAAACTGACTAGTTCCTTTAGTTTTCATTTGGTACATTATTGTTCATGTAGGTATTTTAGAAGTTCCTCAGCCACCAAGCCTGCAAAATAATGAATATGTTTGTCAATTCTTAGTACTGTCCCAGGCTTATCGCCCGTGCCTCGACCGACTCCTCCCCCGCCGTCGCATTCTTCAGGCAGTTCTACTGGACCTAGCGGGTTGGTCAGTGGAGGAGGTGGAAGCTCGTTACAAATATCTGCTGGTGCTCCGTTATCTGTAACAGGGGGTGGTTCGTTATCAATTTCAGCAGGAACAACTCCTAGCCCACATTCTGTCTTTCCAGGACTGGTGCCGGGTGCACCTCACCCTCTGCCTCCACATAGCTCAGCAGCAGCCATGTTTGCCCCACCTATACTTCCTTTAAGCTCCATGTCCTCCCACCCTTCAACACATCCTTCGCCTTTTGGATCTGCGACGGATGCCCTCTTTCATGGTAATTTTTTTCTCTGTGCTCCTAGTACACGTGCATTTTATTGATACGAGATAAGATACTGATATGTTTATTTCATGATGTCTTTACAGGATCGTCAACGTCTAGCGAATTAGTTCGAAGAGATTTAGAATCTCGTTTCTTATCATCAGAACGGGGTTTATCCGGCGGACCATCTAATTTTATGACCCGCCCTGGGGATTTACACCCTCACCATCATCCCCTAATGCCTCCATTATCGGGAGTAAACCACCTACCTCCGCATAGCCCTGGAGCTCCAAATCAACAAACTCCACATTCTGCGCTCTTTCCACCGCCACTGGTACTTATTTGACACGCTAAAATACTTTGAAATGATGAAGACAAAGTGTACCTGGCATACAATAAATTGTTTTTATTTCTAGTTCAAAGAAATGCCCAAAGTTGGATTGGATTCTTCCTTTTATCGCTCAAACATGGCCATGTCATATCCTGGGTATAATGGCATTTTGCCCCCAAATCTTGCCGCCACTCCATTCGCACCACCTAGTCAAATAGCAGCGTTCACGCCAAAGGTGAGTCCTACAACTAAATCCTATTGAACAGTGTCATATAAACTCTCATATTAACTCAATAATTAGATAATAAAGTGTTTTAGAAATTTTTTGTTTGGGGGTATCGACACCCAAAATGGAATGAAATTTTGGGGTTAAATTGTTCTGAAAAAAGTTATGTATTGCCCGTCTCTAGATACTCTAAATACATGAAACAAATTATTTAGTTTCATTGGTTGGAGTAAAAAATGAAACGTCTTTACGGTGCGAGTGACGATGTGAATCAATTCCTATCACTTTAATGTTTTAATTTTTGTTGTAATGATAAGAGGGATTTAGTTTCTGTTCACTGGTGTCATTATTTTCACCTTCGATGATTAACTACGCCTAGTGGTTAAATTAAATGTATTATTAGAATTATACCCTGATACCCTTTGTAATTGTTTTGTAGATAACTGATGCTTGCAAGCCTGCCAAAGTCATGGTACGTGAAGTTTGTGTCTCATTTCTCCACTGGGTTAACTTAAATCATGGTGCAATTATAATACCTACTTCATGACGTCTGCGTTATGAAGATTTTCATCTCTTTGCATGAAGATCGAAAAACCATTGTTTACGTTTGATTGATTGTATCAGCATTAACGGCATGAGATTCTCTATCTGGTCTCATTCGTATGTAATTACTGTTCATGGTGTGCACTAAACCGTTAATTTATGCATACTTGCAGAAATCTGGTCGATGGAATGCAATGCACGTGAGAATAGCATGGGAGATATATCAAGATCAGCACAAAGGAGGCGGGAGTGATAATAAGAGCGGAAACACATCTTCGTCTCCTGCCAAAAGTTCCATCATGGTTTCTTCAGCTAACTCCAATGCAATAGCGCCTCCACCACCCAATAGCTCTGGACTCGGAGCTGAGCTTCTTCGACAGCCTCACCAGCATGTTTACAGTGGATTAAGTCGACCTCCTGAAGTTGGTCCGGGACCACCGTTCTCTGCATCTTTTCCACATCATTCAGGACATCCACCTCCATCTCATAGACCTCAATTTGAGTCTGCACATTCTTTGTTTTTAAATTCAGCGCCTCATTTAGGTAAGTAATTAATTTTCATTTTACCTTGTCTCAAACCGCTTACATGTAATTAAGCCTCCTTTTGTGCCCTTTTCGATCGTTATGACGCTTAAAGTTCTAAAGATTAATTTTGGCCATCGAGCTCGTGTAAATTATGTGCAGACTTCCATAAACATTCGTTTAATTAAAGTTCACTTTGTTTTGCAGGTCCTCCGTTACCCAGGTACACCGGTTTCAGTGGGTTGGGACCAGCGTATGGAGGTCTTAGTGGCCTTGGTTCTAGTCTACTAGGTCGAGAATTGTCTAGTTTAGCAGCCCTTGGATCATCTCAGGAACATTGGCACCGGTAATTATATAATTTAATTATATTACATTCTTTAATTATATTCAAAATCAGCTAAATAAATCTAGTCATTTGTACAACCTGAGGTAAATAAATATGAAATCAACTTGCTCAACAGAACTCATCGGGGGTCATTTCCGGCTGTAGGGCAATTGGGAACGGGTTGGCCGATGCAAAGACCTGAAAGAGATGTGAAAACTCCTAATGAATCTCGGCGTCACAAGGAAGAACGCATGGACAAACGATTAGAGTCTCATCACTCTGAATCAGGAAGAGGAAGCCGTGACTTGTCACCTTATCGAGATCGGTCTCCAGTGCGTCCGGCAAGAACTCCCTTAGAAAATGGAGACACAGATTCAAGAAGTTCTCGTTCCAGCGACTCCCACTCCACCGTCCATCCCTCCTCGAATAAATCAGCTGGTCGAATAAAAGAAGAAACTAACGGGGACGTAGATAGAACGTCGACACCGCTGATGGTTCTAGAACGGGATAAGCTGCTTCATCAACTTTCAAGTGATAGTAAACATCAGTCTCTCATATCTGCTGCCTCTCATCCTTCCAGGTAATTCTGATAAAGCTTGAAATGGATCAAAAGATGGTGTATTGTTTGTAGCTACACTAACGTTATCATTGAATCAAGTATTTATTATTCTAGGTTATTCCCTGGTTCTCCTCTTTCAACTCCTACTACCGGCTGGGAATCATTTCCTGGAGTAATTGGTAGTGGTCCTCGGATGTCCAGTGCTGAATCTTTTAGACTGAGCCTGTTACAATTGAGTGAACGTGACCGTGAGCTATCTCGTATTCAGCATCCGTCAATGCGTCCACCGATGTTCAGCAACGGACCATATGCCAATATGCCTCTGGGATTAGGACAACCTCAACTACATCCTGTCTCCAGTGGAAACATTATCTCTAAGAACAGTTCTTCAAGTGGAGGGCCCCTTCCTCTGTTAAATCCCTCCATGTCTGCTGCTGCAGCAGCTGCTGTTGCTGCTCATAATCATCTTCTCCATTCTTCTAGTCTGAATGGACCCAATAGTCCGAAACCCGACGAAATGAACCCGACTTTATTAAGATCGAAGGACGATTCCCAGTCTCGATAGCACACATCTTCAAACCCTCAACTTGATTCAGTACTAAGTAAAGTAATAATCAATAGTAAAGTTTTCTATTAATTGTATTCCAGTTAGGTATGGATCAAATCGTAGACTTGTATTATGTATTCTTTGGTTTTGAAACGCATTGACTAATTGAAGAAGTACTTCTGACCCTGCCGGTGATCAATGAAAAAGTTTTTTTACGATGCTCGTATGCATCATATGCATGTATTTTTTCAATTAAGTGTTTTCCGAAGTATGTGTGGGTTTCAAAGTTTTCATAGAGCATTTAGTATATTTTTTCTTAATACATACGAACTACGAATTCAAGTCTAAACTAAATCACGAATAGTTCAGAAATTCACCGAAATTTGACCTACTAATTGTGTTGTTATTGTACTCAATTTTTTCAAGTCAGCGTAGTAGAGTATAGCTGGTTATTTTTCGTAGCTCTGTAACCAATCAATCTATGTTCACATTTATCAGAGTTTGAGTGGAAAGACTTTACTTGTAGGCAGGCAATTCCTATGGAGGTCTCGGAAGTATCACTGTTACTGAAGGTGTTTTCAGGAAGATACATAAAATTAATTAGCTTAGGAAGTTTTTTATGTATCTGCTGTATTATTTGACATGATAAATTAGGTTTGCATTCTTTAGGTCTAAGTTTATAATTTTATACCACTACAAAATATACTTAAGTCAATGCATTTCACTCATAGTATGGCATTTAACTTACCTAACGTAGATACTTCTATTGCCTATGTCATATCTTGTTATTAACCCACCCAGAAGACTAACATGAACCACGAAATAGAGCAAAAATTAAAAGATGAGTGGATGAATAATTATTTTAATAACTAGCTTCGTACCTATCGGACTCGACGCATCGAACCAATCTGACACCAAATAATTAACAATTTTTTAGGAAATTAATGTATGTGCTGCGACCTTGAAAGTCAGCAGGATGGTGGAATCGATATTTGAGTTCAAAAGTTAAGTTAGTAAAAATAGTATTTTTGAGCATGACAAAACGATTGTTAATATTGTTATGGAATTTTCTGTGGAAGCAAGTTGTAGTTCCTTTAAATGATGGTTATTTTGGTATGCAAGCCTAAAACCTACCGCCTTGTAATAAATCAGATCCAGTCAAAGTCAGTTTTACATATTCCGAAAGGTAGAGTTCATTCATTATTTACATTATTGCTGATCGTCAGAGTAACATATTATTTAAGAATCGATAGTCATAATTGTAATTGTAATGGAACAATGTTTGTGTCCTACACATAACTGGAATGTTGAAGTAGGTAGACGTAAATGAGAAAAGCTAAGACGATAATGAGCATTACTTAGGGAACGTATCGTTCGTATAAAATCCTCATGCAGAAGTGCTTTCCTTGTATGAAAACCGGAAAATTATTCTTGTCTCGCCACAGATCAGTAACATTTAATATAATAAAAAAACATATTTCTAATGCATGACCTTTCTAGATCTATATGTCACTAAATACACTAAATAGTAAAGTAATGGAAATCGTTATTTTTAAAAATAATCTTGAATGTATTTGTAAGCGGAAGGTAAAATGTCTTGGATTAATGTGCTTACATATAATTATCAGCGAATCTAAACCAAGCAGCCATCAACCATTGTGGTGTTAGGATATTACACTAATATGCAAAAATTTCCATTAAAGAAACTATCGTGATTTTCATAGTTGCACGATTTTTGCGTAACATGTTATGGTTTCGCTAGGGCTTCTCGAGGTGTGTGATAAAATAGTAGACACAGATAATGTAGGGTTTAAAATTTACTGCAAACATCAACGATATTAATGACCAGGTAGTCTGGTAGGGCTACCTGAATTTATTTCCAAAGAAAGGATGAGAAGCAGTAAGAAAAAACGACAAAAATTTCCTACCGTGGTGCTGTTCTTCTGATCATGCTCTTCGTTGGTAATCAATTAAAGTTTTGGGGGTTGAGCGAGAAGTATTAAAAATTAAAACGTAATCAACTGCTACTAGTTATTAGATATTGATTGACTATTATTAAATTATTGTAGTAGAATGCTTCATGGTAGGAAGAGCATTTACACAGGTGTGCTAATCGAATTTAGGATACCTACGTAAAATACCGGGATGCTCTTCTGTAACTTCGTATACATTGAAATTAGTAGAATCGTATGGAATTTTTATTAAGTATATATTGTTATTAAGCGAGGGAATTTTTAAAAACCAGTATCTTCATACAAAACTTCAAAATAAAGTACTTGTTAGTAAAATACGCGAGCTGTTTTAGTGTTGCGACTTTCATTCTCGTTTTTCCATCCTGATTGCTGATAGTCATACGTTAATATGTCGTTTAATAATTATTTATTACCTTTAAATTATTTATTGTTGTTTCGTATTTCAGAAATTACAGCGAACGGTTTTTGCGCCAAATAGATAGTTAATCATGTTTGTACATCACAGTTTGTAGGGTAACGTTTCTTTCAATTTTATTTCATGACATAGACATAATAGGTGTTGAGACGCTTATATTGACGAATTTTGATGTAATACAGAATTATTAATTATTCTCGTATCTTGCATTACTTCAGCATTACACAATGCAATGATTTTTGATTTTTACAGTCTTGTTTTCAACATTTTATGATTTGATGTTTTGGTCAGCAACTTTCTTGCTTGAACAGTGATGTTTGTCAAAGTATTATTAACATTATATTGCTCTTACCGAGGAATTACAAGTGCGAATTTTAAGTAATTTTATGAAATCGCTTTTTGCTGTTCAAGCCTTTTTGTATGTGTAGGAGTTACATTCCGTTCAAGTTTTATGCCAAGTCACAATTTATAGGGAAACTTGAAGAGGACAAGCATTTATAATACGCGTGCTTCAAGGCGTATGTTAAATACTGATATAAAATAGATTAATTACATGTGTGTACGTATGTGTGTGAAAAATTTGCGAAGTGAATTTTTACCAACTATAAGATGCCTTTGACAAAGTTTAAAAAAGTGCAACATTATTTGTTTGAGTACATTTAAAAATTAATATACAAAATAAATAATTAAAGTAGGATTGTAAAAATTGCCAAATCGTGTTTTCTTTCTTCCATACTTTATTCATAAGATAAGGCATATAAATACCATATTTGTTAGTTTGGCTCTCTTTCAGGTCTTTAACATTGTCAGCAAAGTTTGCCCCGCAGGTTCCCTTCTTCACATTTGACGACACGATTGTGTCTCTTCTCTCCTGGTGGGAAACACATCTGCTTCATTTCTAGAATGAAATAAAATTACTTTCCATCTCTCTCAGTGAAAGCATTTATTTCTTTGCACATTGAGTAAATTATACGAATAGATATTATTTGAGTTCTAAAATAAATTCACACTTCATTCTGATTTCATGTGGTTGGCAATAATTAGTTATGGTTTTCGTTACCCAATTTCGATTTCGAATGCAGTGAGGTTTTGCGGTAGGTCTTAACGGAGGCTTCACCATCTCATAATTACTCCAAATTGCTTTCTAAATACATTTGGCTCACTTGGACTGTTTCCAAACCCAACCTATCCCAGGTTTTCAGCAACAAGGCAATAGTACGTGAGTCGTTCTGCTACAAATAAGAGAACAGGAAAGTATTTATAAAAGTGTGTACATTTAATACCGTCGAATAGCTACTTAAATGTTCTCCTCACAACGAAGAGGGCAGAACGATTTTAGGTATTTCTTGATGGATATTTTTATTCTACGTCCCGATGTGTAATTACTTCTACAACATTAAGACATTAAGCACAGCGACATGAAGAGCCTCATGAAGGACTTTAAGGCACGGGACGAATGTCCCTCCCCCAATATTTTGATGGTTGCCTTATATTTTGATATTTATTAGGCGCATTATTTATTTTGTGATTTATTAGGTGAATCCTTTCAAGAAATGGATTACTTTTAGTCCATATTTTTCCTTAACCTTGACTGAAATATTAGTGGCTTCAGTACGGCAATTAAATAAATTTAAATGGCGTATCTTATCAGCTCATCGGTGGAGTAGGGAGCAATAGCTCATAACATAACCTACTATAGATTTTTTTTGTACCTCATTTCTGCATGTATTAATCTTTCCAGTTTTCATTTACGTGTATTACTATTAGACATTAGGCTGAATAGTCTGTGATAACTCGGAACGGAAGAATGAACTTTGTTGTCTCTAAAGACTACTCTGCTTGTTCTCATACTATGTATGCGCAAAGGCTACTGACCCGTTTTTCCTGGATGCTTTTCAACGAAGCCCTTGGTTTACGTTTAGTTACGTTTGCTGATATTCATAATTGAGTTTCTTTGAACGGTCTAGCATGATTTACTGATCATTTATAGATTTCATAGTGCTTGAACTACATTGTATTTCGTATGAAATACTCTTCGTGTACATCTTCATTTGTGTTATGCACTGGTATTTTCCTTCCAACCATGCAATCAAATTATCATTATGAAAAAATATCAATACCAGTATATACAGTAGGGATTACAAATCATATTCTTCCACTTATCTATAGTAGGGAGCTTTATTAACCCTGTTAGAGATAACAGTCTAAAGTCAAATTCCAACTCCCAAAATTTACCAGCGAAACTTTTCCCAAACAGTATTCTATTCTTCAATTTTAGGAATGGTTACAAAAAGTTTTGCAAAAAAAACATTTTCAGCGAAATCTTTTCAGTGTGAATGTATCTTGATTTCATATTAGTGTAACGCGTAGTCATTTTTTTGTCGTAAGACGAAAGAACCGCATGTATTTTTTCCTTTGAAGAGAGAATATATGAGTCAATTATTTCCGCCACGGCAGCTTTATCCTGCTTCCGTGCGGTTCATACGGTAACAATAACAATAGAG